>JABCJZ010000106.1:0-12938 GCA_013184445.1 Fusarium sp. NRRL 53497
CAACCATTCTATAAGGTGGAGATCACATTGGAAGAACTGGAACAAAAGACCGCTTGGGAATTTCGCTCGATAGAGTCTAACGTAGGGCTCATCGTCTATAACGCGAGAAATTCCGGCGAGGATCGGGTGGGCTATATCAAGACTGAAAACATGGGTCATGAGGCCACCAAGAAATGGAAATATGCTGATGACTGGGAGTGCACTTCTCCGCTACTAGAGCAGATACGGGGCAGGGGGGATGGAAGATTGGTATATGAAACTGACCGACGTCTTGCCAATATGATGAGTGGCCTGGTCGCCGAGTACAACAGGGCCAAGGCACAACCAGCAGTCAGAGAAGGATAGAATGCTGGGGCGAGTTGGCAATAGTAGATTAAGTATTCTCCCACCCAGAGCAGCGAAGACATGATACAGGAAATTCCGTCAAACCATGTTCCTTTCACATTCATGCAACATATCTCGGACCTTCGAGCTATTGGCAATGATCGCAAGGGTCCCAAGATCTTTCCCCACTGAGATCCATGGCGACTATCATAGAGACACTTCTTACCGGAGTTGTTTTCCTCCGTCTGCTCCTTCTCTTCTTTGCTCCTATACTAGGCATGTTACATATCTCCGTCATGCCACCAACCCTGACACTTTGCATTGCCTCTGTAGTTGTTCTCGCCGCTGGGCTTTGTAACACCTCGGAGGTCGGCGGGTTTCGTCAAACCAACCCATCATCAACCATCACTGAAACCTATTCTGCCTATATTGCTGACTATTATGAGCGAGAATGAGATGGGGGCTGACCTGGCCCACCCGTTCCTCCTGCGAAGCTTGTAATCCCATTGACGGCACATCTCTCTCACCGATACCTAACCAATGCGTCTGGAGAAGCTGAGCTTAAAACCGAGAAACTTGAACCGGTGGCGAAACCTTTTTGCCATAGGAAAACTGGGAAAGATATTCAAGATAGTTTGCGATGTATGGGGCATGGGTAAGCGCATGTGTTCATATGATGCCCCAGAAATCATGAGACAAAAGGTGGCACATCTGAATCTTGTAGGGACTATGCTTTGAAGGTATCTGGAGACAAGCTTTGATAGTCTTAGAAGTATCGGACAGACCCTCAAACTACTTGAGTACCCTAACTCGAGAAACAGAAACATCGTCTCAACCGTGCCACCGGCGTAATCGTCGCTGACTGTCAGCGACGCGCGTATTATCGGAGTGCGATCGTGAGTCCGAATATTGTTTGACCAGTGCGTAGTTATTAGGAATAGGGCTGCATAGGTACTGAGAGAGGTTGGAAGGACAAGGATTTATAAATCAAGGATATTTGAAGCTGAGAGTGAAAACATGGAGCGGCGGAATCGTTGATTGTCAAATTGCGAAAGAGTTAAACCGCAAAACGGTAAAAGCGTATATCAGGTAAATCGAAAATTGTGAAAAGTTGAAAAGTTGAAATTAGTGGCGTAGCAAATGGTTTTGCGAACCAATTGGACTCTGTGAGGGGTCGCGGTGGTTGCGGGGACATGTGATGAGATCGCTGCTGTCCAACCCCCTTTTATCTCTCATTCACAGTACACCTATTTAGAGGGAGAGGGCAAACCATTCGATCAGTTTCCTTCCAATTATTTGTACTCCATTTCTTTTTCTGCCTCCCCCGGCTTCAAGCAAGTCTTTGCCGAGTCTTTGTTCATTATGTCTTCTCACAAAGACAGGCCATCGACAAAGTCAAAGGATGACAAGGATAAGTACATGGGGCTAAAGGAACAAGTTTTCGCCTTATTCCGGGAACTTTTAGGAGATGAAGATTATCCTGAGATTAAGCCCTTGCTTACCCGTACGAGTCCTCAAGCCATGAAGCAAATATACGCCCACGTTAAGAAGGTCCGAAGGGACGGCCACAAGCAAGAGGAACTACTTTTTGAAGATGAGGGCGGTAAACAGCAACCGAAAACAGTTAGCACCAAGGTGGGCGAAATCCTCAACAAGCTCAAGTCAAAAAAAGACGACGCAGGTTTGGGCACTACTGAAGCCAGCTCACGAACCGGTGCCAAAATAGGAGCTGGTTCAAACGCCCTACCTACGGTTGATGCTAACGTCAGAATGTCACCGTTACCACCACCGTCGCAGCCACGTTCACCGGAGATGAACCCACCTGACAGACCGCACAAGAAACTGAAAGCGGCTAATAGCGAATGCATTGATATAACAGTTGATCCAACACCAGAAGAGGAGGCGCAGCAACAGGAACAGAGTCAAGTTTCAGTGGCCGAGAGAGCCAAGGAAATCATCTTACAGCTGAAAGAGGATGTGAAACTGACAGACGATACTCTCTTTATCGTTTTTGAAGCCTTGAAGCTCTACTCTCTTCAGGCAAAGACCCCGATGCGAATTCTGGATCCTTTGAATTTCGAAATTGATGAAAAGGACACCCCACGGAAATTAAAACTCGCCCCAGAGCCGGGTGAGCCCATATATGCCCCTTTACATCATGAGGACGTCAGCCACTGGACGCTATGCGTTCTGATATTCGAATCCGAGCTTAAATTCGTTCGCTTGCGCTTCTACGACTCTTCTAAGGATGAAGATCGTGCACTGAATGTCGAGGGCTTTTTCGAACGGTGGATTCAGGAGCACTTTGCTGGCTTCGAGTCCGAGTTCGATGTGCAGGTATGACCTTAGCCCTGTTTTGTACTACTGAGTGTCCCTGACCAGATTAGAAATGCGCACAGCAAGATGACAAAACAAGTTGCGGGATATTTGTTCTAGAGACAATGAAGCGTTTGGCTGCATCACAAGATGTGATGCAGGCTATAAGACCGATGGAAGTGAGGAAGGGCCTCCTGGACATGATCAATTCGATTGATACACGTTCGTCATCATCTTCAACGGTATTACAGGTGATGGAGTCGATACAAGCGCAGAGCAGAGATTACGGCACATCAGCGGCCACGAGTGGCTCATTTCCTCCCATCCAAGAGCCAATAAGCATCCCACCTGCTCAAGGAATCATCACCAAAATCCAGAACCTGATCGCATCAGAAGAAATACCCATCGCGGAGCAGCTTTGTCGCGCCCAAGAAGAGTGTTATCAGATCACTGAAGAAACCAAAAGTCTCACATCCGAACTTGAAGTTGCTCAAAAGGACTTGGATCTCGCGAAAGCCGGTGTACATGCCGTTGTAAAAGCCTTTAGCACAGTCTCAGAATCCATCACGGTGGGTGGGACAGCAGACCCTTTGTTGGTTAGCATAAGCTCGCAAGCAGCAGCAGATGAACCGATCACCGATAGCAAGTTGGGTCCCTATGGGGAGAAAGCTCAATTGAGTCACGAGTTCCTCTCTTTGTCTCAATCAGTATCGAAACTTCTGCAAGCACAAAGAAACGATTGCCACAAGACGATCGCGGGAGTTATAGAGAAAGCCCGAAGAATGCCTTTTGAGAGAGTTGAGACAGCGCAGAGAAAGGTGGAGGAATTAACCAGACAACTGAAGGATCTTCAGGCGCGCAAGTCTCAAGTAGAATACCATTTACGTCTCTATGAGACATTGTCATCTTTCGTACCGAAAGGTGGGGAGGAAGCTGACGAGAACCTGTTAGCTGTTGACGTGCCGCAATCTTGATGATGCTCTACTATCTAGGATAGCGTGGAAACAGAGAAGAATTTCGAAGGTGGCGGGGACGAAGCTTTTGTTGTTTTGCATTATCTCGGAGAGTGTTTGTTCTTTGATGGACTAATGTGGCTTGCTATGTTCCTTGGACGAGCTTGCTGGCTGGATTGCAAGGAATAGAGGCTAGACCAGAGACTCCTATCTACTGGATAACTTGACCGGTCACCATCGATCCGGATTTTCAAACCCTTCTTCTATCTACGTGGCTTTCGGATATGTTCAGATGGTCGCGGGAGGTTCAGCTTGCAATATGTGATTGGGTCAGATTCTGAGGATAAAATGCATGTGCAAGTTCCCACATCTGTAAATTTATCAGACGACATGGGTATTAAAGTTATCTTGACAGCTGCCGCTACTACTGAGACCGATGGATCGTGCCTCCATTGGAGGTTATTTCCTGGGCTCTTTGCTTAGCCACTCTACGGCCGTGCTCCACCCAGTGCAATTCTGTGCTGACAACTGGGTCTCATCTCTGCATTCTTATACCCGGCTCGCCAAAAGTTGGTCGATCTGCGGGTAGGCAGGTACATTATGTTTGTGATTCGCCCAGATGTACTGGGCGCGTAGTTTGCGTCATTCCTGCCCCTCTGATAAAATATGTCACTTTCCTTTTTTTTCTCTTTTTTCTTCTTAGATTTCATCTCTTTCTCTTGATGGCCTCCATTGGATTGAAGCGTGCGGCCACCGCACGTAATGTCCCTAGTGCTTACTAGCTATTTGTTTGCGAAATGGACATGCTCGACGAGTCTTTTTCTCCTACCTTTTATTGCTTCTGCCCTCTCCGCCTGCCCAGACCCTATTGGCTATGAGCCACCAAGGCTGACCCCCCAATCTTGTACGTTTTGACTATCAGACTTTGTGTATTGCTCAGACAACTGATACAGGTGACCCAAGACCTGCCAGCAGGGCAGGCCAACAAGTCTTTGAAAAGGACACCAGGGCTCTGAAGGCTTCAGGAGAAATTGTCGCTACGATTTTGCACGTCGCATGGCATGTGACACGTCAAGGAACCCCGCTACCAGGCTTACGTTATCAGGTGTGGCTACTAAGGAAGGACGAAGGACCCCGCCCTCCGACACCGCCAACTCCGGAGATCATCTTTCACGCCAGCCTGGTGGCCCGTAACTCGGATCGCGCGTATTTCGAGTCTTGCTTCTTTCGCTCCGTTTCTTCGTAAGAAGCTAGAGCGACACGTTTACCACCGATTCCGAATTGCGCGGCTAGAATTTTGTCGCCCTCGCGAGCTTGTGCGCTCGTTCATCGTAACTCCTACACTCGAGCCTTTCACCTTCGCCAGAGCAACCACGTGAAGTAGAAGCGCGCTTTCCCTCCTCTCAGTTTATCGACGAGGAGTACAGTCTCTCGCTAGGAAGTCTTTCTCTACAACGCACCGAGAAGTAAAGCCCTGAAACACGCGAGCGAGCCGAACTTGAAGCCACCACGAACACTTGCGCCAAGTGACGCAACTTCGAGACCAGAACACGAGCCTGCGAACCGAGAGACTCATGAGACACTGATCCCTGAGCTACTGGCCAAGCTGCCAATTTGGTCACGCTAGCCGAACTCTCAGAAGTACCCGCCAATGCCACCGAGGAGACTGAGAGCTGGGAAACATGCGCTTGGAGATTACCAGAGGGCAACTGATACCCAACCAGCTAGCCGAGGGCTGAGAGAACGAGATGAGGGAGAAGGTTGTGACATGCTCTACTAAGCTTGACCCGTAGAGCCCGGCTGGGCTAGAAACTGAGCGACACGAGAAACAATTTACTGGCGTTATACTTGGTGGATTTGGAAGACAAAAAGAAGCCCGAGACATGCCATCAACCCGATCTCCGGCTACTTGGTTAGGGAGAGAGACGGAGTAGGGCATCAACTATGGACAACGAGTTTCGGGACCTGATGTTGGAGACCAATCGACAAGGCCAGATACGAGTCACTGAACCTGGGGCGCAACGAAGCATTAGGCCTGACAAAAGCTATCTGCTGGTTGACCATCCAGTCAAGACGGTCCTGAAGAGCCACAATGCTGTTGGATAGGATTGTAAAAAGAGTTCATGGGAAGGCGATAACCCAAGGTTGACGAAACATCCCCCGGCATGGCTGCCACGGAATAGCTGTGCCGCTGAGGATCATCCATCAAGGGTCCAGGGGCAGCAATAGGATGGTAGCCTTCAGTTCGCGAAACTTGAGGATCAGTGAACATTAGAGATTTGGGATGCTGAGGGTGCATTGAAGATGTTATCGATTGCCTTGGTACTGGCGTAGGAACGTTAGAGGGCAATGACCGAGCGTATGCCGAACCCAACTGGATAGCTTGGCCAGGCTCCCACATGGAAGAACTGCTTGTGGGTCCACTGACGATAGATGGCTCGCGACTCTCTTGTGGAGGAACAGAACAAGATACGCCAGTTTCTAGAGCAGTAAGTTTTCCAGGTGCCATCACCTGCCGGAGAGATTGGACGCTATCGCGGTGGGTGCTCGGGGTAAAATGCGATATTGCTGTGGGATCGGTTTGCGCCTCTGTCCCCGAGTGCAAGTAGCTTTACATGAGGTTGCTAGATCACCAACATGTTCCCATCCCAGCCAACCGTGGCTAAATTCCGCTCTCTGACCCCCTGTCGAAGCTTCACTCGAACCCGTCAAGCATCGTCTACCGAGAGACTGGTTTCTTAAAAGCTCATGCCCGCTACGCAACGGGCTTTTTTGTAGGAGACTCTATCAATCCCTCGCAATACGCTGCTGTGTTTTCCTTCAGACATATCTCTTCATGGTTGTTAGTGTAATTATTTCATACATAAAAGACATCTGGAACTCCTGCACTTTCATGAACTTGGGGTTCTTGAAGTTCCGTGTGCAGGGCGCTAGTGGCAGATTGGCATTAGGCTGATCGGAGATACGTTCTAAGTAGTACTAAGAAGGACCGTGCCCCACAGCTTTCCGCTCGCTTATCGGATTCTGCCATGCTTCCAAGCCCCAAACCAGCAAATGAACCCATCAGCTTTCTCGTTCACCAAGTCAGTCACTATAAGTTAGGCCCACAAAGAAGAGCTTGTCTGTCTCGTGTCTCGGTTGGGTGGGTATGGGAATATTTATTTGTCCTTGAGACTTTTCAGCCGATCATGAATGTTCTGGACTCGAAAAATTGGCGTCGACCTGTGAATCCAACACCTGATTTTCAGGCTAAGGAAGTGGGCCTAACTCTTGTCGGGTATTAGCTCATTTTTAATGGCCTATTAGCTATTTTTCTTGTTAATACGGTAGCTCGCGGCCATCAACTTCAAGCTTATGACAAGACGGAATTGAATGTCGATAAATCCGACGTTCTAGACAACACAGCGAGTAGCTTGTTGCTGACCCAATCGCCACGAGGAAAAGCGTGCAACTCGATGCAATGCGTTATGTTAAATTCTTAGCTTTGTATGCTTTGCGAATGAATCTTGAAGCTATCTAAGGTTTTTTGTTGTTGCTATTGGACTTTGCAACACGGGTCGCTTACTATTCACGGTAGGTCTGGGTTGTAATAGCAGGCCTCAAAACGCTCGCGGTCTCGTCACACAAAAGACAAAAAAAAGCAAAATTCCAGCCCAAGTCGCAGATGTGCGAGCTGCCGCTGTCCCGAATGTTCAGGTCGGGTAAATTTTGCTGCCATTCAGTTGGACGACATTTATCACAAGCCTGTATTTACAGGCCTAGAAAAGTATACGATCACATTGGATCTCTGGGATTGACGTGGAGACATGTTTGTTCTGATAGTGGCATATGCGGGCTTGTTCAACCACGCAGCGGCCGAGGCTTCCAGGCTGCAGGCCTGTGTGAGATCTGTCGAGCAGAGGCGGAGAATCAACCGATAATGAGTGTCTGGGCGCACTAATCCAGGTCCAGACCCCATTGGTTCTCAACCTGAACCCCTGCCGCGGCGATGCAACAACTGAGGCTGAGACGTGATAGCACTCGTTCGGCGGTCTGCAAGGCGGTCAGTAGACCAGGATTAGGTCTCGAGGGAGGGCGTAGGACTCAAGAGAAGTTCCAATTGGTTATTTCTCTGCGTCGGCAACAAGGCCGTCATGCCTGCGGCGGCCCGCCAAGTGACCCCGACATTCAGATAGCGATCAACTGCGGTGTGATGTGATAACTCATACATGTATCCAATGATGCGGTGTAGAATGAGGTTGGTGCCCCGCCACCAGCGGCTGGAAGACTTTCACGGATCCAACCCTGCACGACATGAGCTAAGTTGAGCCATCTGCCAGTTGAGAGCGTAGGTGCAGGCCTGAGGTAGTAACTTTTCAAACCCCCTGCTACTGGCTGTTAAGACGAGGCTGAGAAACAACGACGTCCGGGTAACGGGTTGAAACTTGGTCGTGATAGAGGCCCCTGACCAACGACCTCGTAGGCATGCAGAGCCTTTGCTTTTTCTCATGTAGAGACAACAAGTCTCGGTGGCCCTGTCTGTGGTCACAAACTAATGTTGTACACGTTCGCTGACGGGCTTTGCCAATCTCGACGTCGACGACGTTATCATACAGACATCGCTTGTGCATGGATCTTTATCAACCGTCAAAATACACTTTCACTTGCTTGAGGGCCCTAAAATGGGACCGTTGAGTCAAATACCATCTAGTATGCAGCCTACGAAACAGTCGCCACACGAAACGTGATGTGTCACAATAGCCATTTTCAAGCCCTAGAGGCACTGAGAACTCAGTCAAGGCTGTCACAAAGCACATGGTGAGCCGGTCTGATGTCCGTTGCTGATTTAGTATCATAAAGTCAAACGTGCTGTACCTAATCCAATACGATCTGCAGGACTTGTGTTGGCCCAAAGGCTCGAAAGAAGCGGTATGTGACCTCAATCCTTGAATCTCCATTTGTCACAGTTTAGATCAGGGCTTGCGTACGGCTGACATTCATCCCTTCGTTTGTGTGAAGAAAAAGAAATCGTCCTCCTCTTGGTCTTGATAATAATTCCAATCCCGCTCTTCGATGTTTCTCTCTTGCCTCCCTCTATCGACATCCGCTTGTATCTCAACCTCTTGTCTCCAGTGTTTCGGGACTCCAACACTGACATCAGGAATCTGATAGCCCGATCACAACAGCAAAAGCCTATCACCGTCGGGTCGGAGTCGACGACTCGCTGGAAGCGCCTGGCACGATCGCTCTTCGTTACGAAGAAGCTGCTCGAGCGAAGAACGGAGGAGACCCAAGAGGGGACTCCCCTTCTAGGCTCTTAAAGATGGCAACCTACACCAAGGCCCAGCTGCTTTCCATGCATGGTAAGTCGACAGGCCGAGTCTAAATGACATAAACCATAAGACACTGTGCAGTCATGGAGCATGGATCCACTGGACTCAATCCGAGATCGATTGGGTAGTTTCGATGGCAAAATGTTGAACCGAGTTTCACTAACACCACAACAGCTGGCTATGAAGTGGCCCGGTACCAAGATGCAGGCTACGAACAGTACCCTACACAGACCTATCCGGCTCAGCAACAATCCGATGAGTTTGCCCAGTTGAACCAGCGATCGTTTGCTTCCAACAATGCTGCCGTAGCCCAGTATACGCCTTCCGTACCGACAGTTCTATCGTGCCAACCTATGACAGGCGTTTATAGCACGAGGGTCTATGTAAAGCTTTCATCCCAATACGACCTTTTCTCGTTATTTTCGCCAATTCCAACATGGTTTTTGGTGTTCGGGTCTGGGAAGTGCCCGGTCCAAGATTTGTCTCGAGATGTGCAAGATGGTTCTGGGTTTATCTACACTTGCAGTGGAGATGCTCCTCAATTTCTGGCCACAAACTGTGCAGACAGTAATGTGCCGCTGTCACTCGTCCTTGGTGGTCCTTCTGGAGAGGAAATTTCTCGGATCCCCGTTGGTACTTTTCAGTATCTCGAAGGGTCTGGGGATGACATCACGAGGTCGACTAAGATGCCTAAGCATGAGGACACGGCACCTGCCCCTACGACCGCTCAGCTGAGTGCCGAAATCAAAGTTGAGCTTGGTACAAATACCTACGAATATCCACCTCAGCAAGGACAATATGCCAATACCTTCCCGCAAGCAAATAACGACATAATTAGCACTCACAACAGAAGCATGAGCTTCACGGACCCTCACTACCACCGCCCTCCGGTAGCTGAATGGAGCCCTTATCCCAGTACGCCGGACGGCACAGGGAGGGGTCCGGGTGGTTTGGATGCTTCCTTGGCTGAACGTCCACCTTTGACACCTTTGGGAATGTCGTCTCCGTCTCACTCTAACGGTACTCCCCAACTGGTCCGAGCAAGCACCATCACTACCAATACTGAAAACGATGTCTCTCTTCGTTCGAAAAAGGCAGTCTTGAAGATTACGGGCAAGTTGGAAACAATGGCTGAGAACTGGACACCAGAGGAATGGGCCAATCGTCGTCGGATTGTCCTCTTCCGTAAGACGCAAAAAGGTTCAACTGTCAACGCTACTTGCCAATCGATAAGCGCCAACGATCGACCACCCAATAGCATATGCATCTCATGTATATGGTGGGCTGAAAAGGGCGATTGTTATGTCACATCGGTCGACACCATTTACCTTCTCGAGCAGCTTGTTGCAGCACCGAACCGTTTCGATATTAAGGAGAAGGACCGTATCCGCCGCAACCTGGAAGGTTTCCATCCTCAGACAGTATCTAAGGCCAAGCCCGACAGTGAGGAATTCTTCAAGATCATTATGGACTTCCCCAACCCCAAGCCCCGCAACATTGAGAAAGACGTGAAGGTTTTCCCGTGGAAGATTCTTGAGTCAGCCCTCAAGAAAATTATTGGCAAGTAGGTATAGTGTTAGCCCCAGCAGCACAGTGGCAACGCCAAGCATGATGAGCCATACCAACGGAGGATACGCGCCTTTGCCTACGCCTCCAGGACAAAGCATGGGCCCATCCCATCATGATGCTCATCCGCAATATTCTCTGCCCCAGCATCACGACTCGATACCTTCTCCCCGGTCACTATCAGGTTCTCAACCCAGCTGGACACCTTACACTACAGCACCAGGATACTCGACGGCAGCGTCTCGAACACTTAGTCCCGGTCTTCGCCACCACGGTCCGCAGTAGCCGCCTCTGCGTATCAACACCACGTCCCCGCCCGCGGTTTCGACCTACGACAGCCGAAGCGGAGAAAATGGAACAAGCGGTTTGCACAATCCGCTAAGCCATCATCCACCGACCGCGACTCCTCCTCGATGGGGTCCAATGCCTGTAGGATCCTATACGACTATCTCGGCTTGACATCGCAAACAGCTCAGCCAGTATATGGTACAATAGCATATACAGAGGGCCTGGGCCCGAAGCATCAGTTGACTATAGCTCGGTCAGCCAGGTGAATGTTTGAATGGCCAGTAAATGCTTCGCGGACCTGCCATCTTGTGTCAACCCCAGGGTTGTGTCCGAGGGTTGTGAGAGGCAGCCCAGTCAACATCGGAGGAAGGCCATGGGATATCGATCCCGGGCAGTCTTCCGTCACCCACTTTCGAGCAACGCGTTGTTACTGTATCGAAAAAGCAGGATCGCACCCTATAGTGGTTCGCAGAATTGGAAAGAGCAAGATCAAGCTTTGTGGGATTTCCAGAATGCCACGGGCTTTTCCCGACGTTGCATGGGACAGAGCCGGACTCTTGAGTAGAGTATCGAGATAGTGAATAATATCTTTCAGACATTGGGAATGGATATTGAGGGGCAGGCGCATCTCAAGGAGGCCAGCATATAGAAGAGAGAATCTAGAAAGGTACTGAGCGTGTATCTCATCAGGCCTACAGAGGGAAATCGACGGCACGATCAAAATGGCGAGGGAAGCTGTAGGGTAAGATGATAGATTAGGAGACATGAATGATGCAGTACTGCATAAAGAAGGATGCGATGGCTGTATATATTATGTTTACGACTAATATCAGCGCATCATTCTACCCCTTGAGCTAGATGGTAACTCGTTATTATCGACTTTGTTGTCAATTGTCAGCGTCAGTGTTAATTTGTCAATGGAGATTTGAAAATGCCACCTAGCAATTCGTGAGCGGAAAGGGAAATAGCATGATCATGGTGGTTCGTCGGACACTAGGGGTCTTTGTATCCCAATGACGGTCGCCACTTTGGAATTTCTCGCTACATGTCCAACCAAAGGAACGAACACTTATTGTGGCTGAGGAGTGGCGGTCTGAATCGCCATGCGCCCTATGCAAACAGTCAGAGGGCGGGGATTTTCTTCAGAGGTGAATACTCTGGCGACAATGCACTTTCGCAGGGGACTTACGGATGATTTGCCCGGGCCAAAGATACCATGAGCTCAACGGATTCCTGGTCCTCATTACGCCAGGGCACTGCGGATGGATCCAATGGCTGGCGATTGCAGATAGCCGAGTCAGCATCAGGGATGCGAATGTACATGCACGTCGATCCGGGAGACTACTTCACAAAACGGCTGGCTCCCGAAAACGTGGCGAGGGGACATCGAACGCACATGTACATGTCGCGAAACACCTTCTCCAAGAAACGATCAAGATGACGTCAGAGATTGTTGCCCCCAAGTGGTTCATGCTAAATGCGTACCTGCGTCGTATCCCGGGCCTCGAGGCGGGGATATCCACACGTTGTCGAGAGTCTCCGGGTTGGAACTTTCTCCAATGGACTTGATCGAGTGTTGATGAAAATTAAGGGGCGTGCTTCGTGAGGTACACCGCTGTAGACGGGGATCCGTTGCCGCTACCGTGCTGCAGTGGCTGTTAAGCTTGTCTCACTCCCCATGTATTCCAGTACATCCACGTACCAAAAACTTCAGCTCGTCCGCTACAGACCCGCATTGTCTTCATTCCGTCTGCCTCGGCGATTGACAGTCCGAAATGGACCAACCCCACTCGCGACGCCCTTCCCATTGGCGCTCGTGGTGCATGCTTATCAGTAGGAGACAATTAGGTTTATTGGTTCCATTCTTAGTCCAACATTTTCGCCCAAACCACCATTGTCGAGTTCCAGGTTGCCACAAACACACAACCACAGCATCAGCATAACGCGACCTTTCACGACCGATACCTCGCCCTCGAAATCCCGGCTTCGATCAACCTTGTGCTTTGGAATGAAGTATAAATAACTAATTATTTTTTATTTTTAATAATTATAAAGATTATTATTTTCCTAATTTTAAGAGATATTATGAGTAAAATAAGATTATTATACTTTATATATTAGCTTATACATTTTATTTACTTCAGCCTCTTAATACTAGGTATTTTAGGCTACTAAAGGA
>JABCJZ010000107.1:0-60451 GCA_013184445.1 Fusarium sp. NRRL 53497
ACCCGGCCCTGGCCGCCTCTTTCTCTTCAGTTGGTACTCGCCATGCTGTAGTTTTCTTACCCCGGATTAATCGAAACTTTTATCGTGTGCTCTTCTTTTCGAGAATGCGGGGAAAACACGTTGCGGCATCACTTTATTTTGAGTTCTGGGTTTCTTCCATCACATCTCTTCTGCTCGTCTTGGCCTTGTGATTCAGACTGCATACCGTAGTAATATCGACGTAAGCCAACCACGATGGGCAATATCAGTTTAACCTATTGCCAAAATATTGCAAATGCCAAGCAAAGACAGACTTTGAGAGGACTAGGACGGGTCGTGTGCCTCACCGAAGGACCTCAGGTGTAATATGATCAACTCATGTATCAAGCAGACTTGATCTTGACCTCACCGCAACCTCCACCTCCACTCTTTGCCGTCCTTGGCGAGCAGAACATCCCACTGATCCTTTGAATGGAGGTTTTATATTCGATGTGCCCCGTATCAAAGGCCTGCTTGTATGGTTAGGGACAAAGCCCTGCCATGGTGCACATGGCTCACTAGGTCAATGCTCTCCTATGTTGCACTAGCTACAAGGTCGATGCTAGTGCTTGCGTAGTGTTCACCCACTAGCTTTGTTGAGTTGATCCCAAGCCAACTTGCATACGGAGCCGCAGAAGAAGAGCGGCTCCCCTTTCGACTAGACACTCAACCACCCCCAGATCATATCCCCAGACAAGCCGCAAAACCCTGCATGCCTCATGAGACAGATCGTGCACAGGCTGAAGCCACCACGGCATGCGTTCTTGCCATGATCGTAGATGGACCATAATTCACCCAAGATCCGTGATAACCCCGGATTTGATCGTGAGATGAACTGATCATAATGCTGTATGTGCTAGCATTTCAAACCTGGGCATCCTGGCATCTCTTTCCCCAGAAAATCTGGGGGTTGACGATTGGAACCAGTACTCTGGTTCGGATGAGAGATGGTGGCTGGCCACAAAGCCACCTCAGCTCACAGGTCCTTCTCGCGAGGTTCCTGACTCAATTGCTGAACCTGTTGCGCAGATCTAATACCTTGAACCGTAATTGTCAACACCGAGACTGTATAACTGCGGCACAGGTGAATGACCGTATCAAGGCTCAGGAGAACGGCAACAGCTAAGACCGACTAACACTAAGAAATGCTCACCGCGGTGGAAGCTGACGGTGTAACTCTACTATCAGGTGAAGAGTATCCGTAATGAGCAATCATTTACCGGGTCACGGGTTCGCTCACGCGAGCTGAGTCGCCATCATCTATCCTATTCCCACAGTACCGTCCTAATACCATGTGCCCCAAGCTTCCAGTTGATCTCGAAGCACAACCACCAGCAATCCACATCTTGATTTGCACGTCAAAAGCTGTTAGCCCTGAAAACCCTCCCCGAGCAGGCTTAGTTTCAAGCCTCCTGTCCTGGGGGAACCGCAATTGACCCACTTCGGAGCCGCAATCGTTGACCTGACGCAGATCACTGATCCGCCGCTAACTTTACATACTGTATTAGCCCTACTGGTCTCTAGTCCTAGTCAAAACCGACCTGGTTTGTCTTAAACTTGGGCCCTGAAATCGACAAGTGCCTATCGTAAGTCAACCTAAGCCTCGTTTCTCATCAAATGCCTACATATCCTCAGCAGTTCTATTGCTTACTCTGCATACGGACACCTTGTGGCTATAGTAGCCTTCCTTTGATATCCACCATAGGGGTCAATGCTCCGAGTCTCAGATCAAACGCGAATAGGCGCCCAGGAATATTAATTGTAGCTTCTTGAGTTGCAGGCCTCATGAATCG
This sequence comes from Fusarium sp. NRRL 53497, assembly GCA_013184445.1. Classification (NCBI taxonomy): domain Eukaryota; kingdom Fungi; phylum Ascomycota; class Sordariomycetes; order Hypocreales; family Nectriaceae; genus Fusarium; species Fusarium sp. NRRL 53497. The sequence goes on from JABCJZ010000107.1 coordinate 1,812, forward strand.
CATTGCGTCTCGAGTGCGCCGCAAACATGGCATTGTCACGTAGCTAATGGATCTCTAATGACCAGGAACTCATATTCTTTCGTCTTGAGAGGTTGACATGGAGCTTCTACCTATCACTAACGTCACAGTAACGACTAGTTAAAAGCCCTCATTACCTATGCTTCCTGCTGGATGCAAGAATACGACGCCTTGTTGTTCAAGAATATCAATATTCCGCACGAAGTGTCCGTGAGGCAACGCAATCCCCGATTCACATCAGCATGTTCCTTTTATAGTCTCATTAATCCAGCCAGTATCATGATGTCCTGGAGAAAATCCCTTTTCCTGAAAGGGGGTTCACGGGTGTGTCCATTACCTGAGACAGTCTTCAGTTAGAACATAAGCATCGCTCTCTCATTCCCATAGTAATAGCGATGTTCAACTGTTTGAGTAAACAAATCCGTGATGATGCTATCCGGTACAGGCCTCAGGGGTCTGTTTTGTTAAATTATGGATATCCAAGTCACATCAGTAATGTAATTGACAGAACTCTGATATGGTGTAAGTCAATTGGGCTAGCTAGTATATCATGGATGCCACACTAAAAGCAAGATACTTCTTCTTGAATATTATTTCTATATCACAGTTAGTACCCAGTTAGCAGGAAGCTGACAAAACAGACCCCTGCGGCCTGTAGTAGGGTAGTAAGGGGTGTGTTTAGTGTCTCGGGGGTGTATATTTACTACACAGCCGGCTTAGCACATTGTTTCCTCCGCGTTTCTCCACGAGAACCACCCGGGAGGATAGATCGTGGTTCAACGGGATTTGTATGCACGACGAGTATCTGGGGATAACTGAAGATAGTCCGTGGTGCCTGGATCTTCTTCTGATCCCTGATCCTGCGTTGTTTCTGTTCCCTGAATACAGAGTAATTAGGGCAGCCTTATTCAGTCTAACTTCATAGTCTCATTAGGATATACAATTCCTCCATGCTTATACCACCATCGTGGTCCAGGAATACAGCAAGCAAACAAATATCTTTATTTTTGGTTTCTGGCTCAATCGAATAGTCGATTCCGCAATAGGCTCGTCATAATTTTATGTCGCAGAACCAAAAAGCAAGGAATTGGTGATAAGCAATAAGCAGCCTGTTGAAGCAATTGCCGACTCCCCACAATCCCAAGATGGCGAGGCAATGGTACAATAGCCGACGAACGGAGACAAGGTGTACTTCGGTCAGCTAAAATCGTCCTCCTCACTGGCTACTGCTTCTGACGCTTGTCCGCCTTGGGAAGCTTCCATCGATCCGAGGTAGGCTACCACGTGGTCGTCCGCAAAAAGATGGGTCCTCTGTACCGTCCCGATGACGCACCTTGTTAGTCGTTTACTCTTTCTGGGGAACTACAACAAGAGGTGTTGAAAAGGTATAAAAGCTCGGTGTGTGACCGAGCGCCACGGCTGGGTTTGGGATGGGTGGGCTCGCAAGCCAAAATGCGGAGGATGTTCCCTAGCATTTGAGGGGGAGTGTCTGGGGTGAAAAGAAGAATCTGGGGAAGGCTGCCAAGCGTTTGGTCCAAGTGCCGGCTGGCCGTGCATGGCCTTGTCGGTGAACCATGGGAATTCGATGAAAAGGAAATGGCAATTGCAGCGTGTCACCTATCTCCTATATCGCCAAGTCCACTCGGCTTTTTGACTTTGCCACTGATGTTTGGAATGGATGTGCTAAAATGAAATCAACGTACCTGTTCATCCAAAGCTGCGGCAGCACTTTCAAGCACACTGGCTTCAATCTCTCTAAGCTTCTCCGCCAGTTGGACACGGTCATCCTTGACCTGTCCGGCCCGGCGCAACGGCTCAAGCTCATCGTGGGAGATCTCGGAGGAGAGCTGCATGAGATGGTCTGACACCACTTCATGCAGGACGGAAACAGCTCGAAGCCTAAAGATTTGACAGAGGGGGTGGCTTTTGATGAGATCTTCAAAGTCGTCCGCCCGCGTCGTCACATCTTCTTCTTGCCAGAAAAGCTTTAACTCCCTCTCTCCGTCCTTTCCCTGGAGAACCTTGAACTCGAGACCATCCTCCTCGTTCAGGCACATCAAGTATACGAAAGCACATTGCCAGCTTACTTCCCCACCTGATCGAGATAGCTTAAGAGATGGCGACCCTTTAAAAATATGGAGTTTTGCCTTTCCCAATGGGTCATCGGGCAAGAGCTTTAGGGGCAGGGTTAGTCCCTCGATTGTAGATTCAATGTCGATAAATCCGTAAGTAAAGAGCATTTCTGCTGGGGGCTTTTCTCCATAGGAGATATTCACTTCCTCCCCTGTTGAAACCTCTGCCCCCGGCCGTGAGAGTAGAATAATATCGTCTTTGTCATCTTCGTCGTAGTAAGCGTTTGGGTGATGCAAGTGGTTGGCCATGTCAAGGCCGGGAACCATGGCATGCCCAGCTCGGGGTAGTTCCAGACAGCGGGATCGATACCATGCATCAACCAACACCCAATCCTTGATGGTCACCGTTTCTCTCTCCCAAAAGAGTGATTTCCAGTATGGTAGACACGCAGATTTTTCGGTGAGTTCATCAAACTCCTTGTTGAGAGCTGAGAACTTGGCTTCTAACGCAGCCTACATGACTGTTAGGGTCCTTTTGTCCTGTTGCGGGGAACTTCCTCATCCACCACAATTCAGTGGAAAGCAACTGCGGCTCCGCAACCCCCAACCTGGATATGGTCGCGTGTCTGTGGAATACTTACCTGTAACGAAGTGCCCTGCAGAAGAGCTCGCTCAACTTCCGACCACATTGTTGGAACGGGGACATCACGAGGTAGAAACTTCAGATACTCCGTCCATGGTGTTGGCGCAAGACCTCTCAGGCTTGCTGCATCTCGGGTAGAAAGTACGAGATGCGCCAAGAGATATATCAAGACATCTCGTCTTGTTGACTTTGATGAGACAGAATTAGCGGTTATCTGGTTCGTGCTCCCGGCTATCGCTGCATCGAGACAAATGCCCTCCGGTTTCGGCGTCATACCTGATGCCCCATGGAGTCGAGTAGTTGACGGAAGTTTTGGTCGACCTTGGTATATTCTTCAATGGTGGCGGCTGAAAGGACCAGATCATGAGGAACTCGTAGTAGCTTTGTTGAATTGTGGTTGGTTTGCCCTTGAATGTCAACCCTAGCTCTTTCATCCTCTCTCTCATCTGCACTTAATCCTTGATCTTCTCTGTCTTTCGAATCCTCCACTCTGGTTACCTCCTCTGTTGCTGGGATTGTCGTCAAGTCGTTGGTAGCCACTAGGCCAATTCCCTTCCCATCCGTCTCTTGCAACTTGGCGTTGATGAATTCCACATCGTTGAAGCGCGCCCAAGTAGGAAAGACGTCGATCGATAAGTGTGATTTAGAAGGCATGGTCTGGAAGAAAAGTCCAGTGTGAGGACGGGGTGAGAAATGGCTCTTTAAACAAGAAAACGTAAGTTGCTGTGGTCTTACCCCGAGTATAAAGCTCTGGGCATTAAATGGACGAATGGGCAGGTACGTAGAGGACACCAATGTCCGAAGGTATATCCGGGCTATTCCCTCCCCAAGTACAAAATTCTGACCCACTTCAGCCTCTTTTGGCCGAGAACCAATTTTTGCGCCGTGAGGGTTTGATACCATGATTCGAGTCACATAAGTTCATCTCTTTCCATCAACCTCATTACCTTTTTTTTGTCGCGGAAACTCATAAAGGTGCCATACATTACGCTAGACGCCTTGTAATCGATTCAATACGGACAAAAACATAATATCCGGTATTGATATTGCCTTCAACTCTCATCTCGGAAGCAAACCCTGGTCTTACACCTCAGGTCAATCTGGCGACTCGACCCTTCCTTGAGCCTCAAATCAAATCCTTAAACAGAGCATAACACGCCTACGAAATGCCTCGCGATCCGCTTATCGGCCTCGTGGGAAAGCCCTCGGCTGGTAAGAGCTCTACGCTCAACAGCTTGACTGACGCTACGTCCAAAGTTGGTTGGTAGAAAGACCCTGGCCAAAGCTGCCGAAACTTGGCGCTGATCCCAAGTTACATAGGCAATTTCCCGTATGCTTCACCCTTGTTCCATACTGCGTGTTCCTAATACTCTACATTCTGAGCATGCGCTCTTGTAAGCCCGTGGTTGTCGTGAGAGCTAACTTCTCTCGCTAGTTTCACCACAATTGATCCTCAGCGAGCTATCGGCTACCTCCAGATTGAATGTGCTTGTGCCCGGTATAAAGTCTCAGACAGATGCAGGCCCAACTATGGCGCTTGTGTTGAGGGTCGTCGTTCTGTGCCCATCGAGCTTCTTGATGTCGCTGGTCTCGTCCCAGGTGCTCACGAGGGCCGTGGCTTGGGAAACAAGTTCCTGGATGACTTGCGTCATGCTGATGCCCTTATTCACGTCGTTGATGCTTCGGGTACTGTCGATGCTGAAGGCAAGGAGACAAGGGGTTACGATCCCTCCGTGGACATTGCGTGGCTTCGAAGTGAGATCGTAGCGTGGGTTCTCGGCAATCTCATGCAACGATGGGGCTCTATTCGGCGAAGACACCAGGCTATTAAAGCAACTGCGACAGAAACCCTGCAAGCCCAGTTCTCTGGTTATGGTGCAACATCGACCATTGTGAACCGCTCTCTAGATCGTTCCGGTATCAAGGAGCCCCTGGAGGATTGGTCCAATGAGACCGTCGAGCTGGTCGTCAACGCCTTCATCGATGAAAAGTTCCCTACAGTTATCGCACTCAACAAGATCGATCATCCGGACGCTGATAAGAATATTTCCAAAATCGCCAAGCAGCAAGACCCCAGCACCATCGTGCTATGTTCCGCTGTGTCGGAGATCTTTTTGCGAAAGATGGCCAAGCAGGGCTACATCAAGTATATCGAAGGCAGCGAATTCATCGACACCAAGGAGGATTTGATAGAGCAAGGTGATCCTACTGGTGGTGGGCTCAAAGATCTCGATGAGAAAAACCGCAACCGAATCGAAAATCTCAAAGATATGGTACTCTACCGCTTTGGATCCACAGGCGTTGTTCAAGTCCTTTCGAAAGCTGCTGAGCTGCTTGGTCTCGTCCCTGTCTTCCCTGTCCGAAACACCTCCACCTTCAGCTCTGGTGCTTCAGAGTCTAAGTTTGTTTTCCGTGATTGCGTTCTTGTCAAGAAAGGCAGCACAGTCGGTGATGTGGCGCGAAAGGTTATGGGAGATGCGCCTATCGCCTTTGTCGAAGGTGCTGGAAGTATTCGAGTATCTGAAGACGATTTTGTAGCTGTTGGCAAGAATGATGTATGCCATGCACCTTTCCCTTCCACAAGTTCTCTACTAACAAAACATGCGCAGGTCCTATCATTCAAGGTCGGCAGAGCTTGATCCACAAATATCGCTTGTTAGGAGATCTAGGGATTGTCTTGGAGGCCGTTGAATAGTACAGATCTATATGAGAGTGGTTGGAATCATTCTTCTTAGACTCTGATATTGAACGTTCATATAGAGGTTTGCGGGTCTGATCTGGAAAAGCATATGGCCGGAATATGCATGCGGAATATATTGATTAACAGCGTGCCTCATGGATTGTCTTATTCGTAAATTTGTGTGCAATTATGTGACCTCGAGATTGACAGAACGCGATGACACCACAAGCTGCATGTTTAGAAATTACCCAACACAGAAATATGAATGTACACAGCTTAGACTAGAGCCAAAGCTGCATTCTCAACTATTACACCCACACAATACCTGAAAGGGGTGACTGGAGCTTAGACTTCGATTGTGAGCGGCCATTCTCTTGGTCGGTCTCCCCAAATAAGTTCGACTCCGTACTTGCCCGTCACCTTACGAAGCTGGTCTCCCCACTCCCCATGTACTGACTTCTGGTAAATCTTTTGCAGATGGGTAACCTTGAGGATAGCTTCGATCATGATACACAACTCGCGGGGATCATAATGCGATGAGTTGATCTCAAGAACCTCAAGGTTAGGAAAACTGGCTAAGAATCCCGGCAGATACATCTCGTCATCGGTCTTTGGGTATGCGCGGAACCTGAACTCTGAGAGGCCGATACACCTGATGCCCGATTCTCCACGCAGCCAGGCATGATCTTGTACGTGTTTAGTACTGCCAGCCCCTTCAGGGACACCTTGGAGGTCGAGGGGAAAGGCAAGATCGAGGGTGTGTAGTTTGTGCGATATGAGAGTGTCGCTGAGCACCTTTTGGAGTTTCAGTGGCGGTATCATTGCTCGACGGAGGCGTAGCGAGCGCAGATCTGCATACTGGCAATGCTTGTCATACCCATCGGTTGCCAACATCTCTGGCTCTCGATTCAGCATTTCTAAAAATACTATCAGGCCGAGCGGCCCCTCGTCGTCAGGTTTCCATCGAAAGTCAAAATCAATGTATTGTAGCGTACGTCCACCGCGAAGCGAAGTCAGCTGCTGAATTGTCTGAGCAGTGTCTAGATCGGAATCATTAGATCCATGTACTGTAACCACTTTGAGCTCCAGCCAAAAATCATCCAGACTAGCATTTGGGGGGAGTTCCCCTGAAAGCTGCACATCTTTCAGATATAGTTGCTGCACACGTGGTGTCTTGGAAGCCAGGTACCACTGCGCTCAGTCAGATCCAGTCTATAAGTGTCATGAAGTTGGGTTCACTTACTGTACGCAGTCTGAGCGGACTCGGTCTGCTGGGCTCTTCAAGCCGCAGGTACTGTAAGTTGGGTAGATGTGGGAAAAAGGGGTCACTTGATGAACCAATCTGAGGCAAACCATCGATGTGCAATATCTGCAGGCTCTCACAGGCATGCAGTAAAAGCGGCTTCAAGATTTGAGGCTTTGCAACAATGATATCTTGGAGGATGATATGGTTCAGTTTTTTAAGTATACCCTTCGCGTCTGGTATTGTTAGGTCTTCCTCGGTAGGACCCCTCAATTCGAGGCGCTCAAGGTTCTTTGACCCTTGTATAAGGACAATGAGTTTGTGCTGAGTGAGTTTGAAACGAGGTACGTCCTCAATGATGATCTGACGAATGTCGTTTGCCGAGAAGGAGATCAATTTCTTGAGTGATCTCACGCCAGGGGGCCGATCGAAGGCAAGTTTCTCTCTTTTCTCTTTGAATAGAAAGGTACGCCAGAGCCGCTCGTTGCCATGACTGGCAAGATACTGCCTCCAACCCTTAGAGACACCAGTACATCGCACAAGAGACGCGAAGTCGAGGTAGTGGAAGATACGCTGAATGATTTCCTGTGGGTTTTTCAGAGGGTCTCGGCGATAGAATCGGGTATGCAATGGTTGCCTTGCGGCTCGGAGCTTCTACAATCTGATCAGCAAACATGTTTAATCACCGAGATACGTCACACTTGGGACTCCTTACCTGAAACTTGGGTGATTCAGCAAGGTGGTGCTTGTTTCCCACTTCGATGCCAGCACTGTAAACTTTCCATGCGAATTCATGCTTCTTCTGGAGACGTGATATTTTGCCCAGTCGCAGGTATCCCTGTGTTTATAAGTATGGTATTATCATGTATTCGAGGAGGGTTCATACATCTGGAAGCCTTGGTGCGAGTTCCAGCATCCATTCGGCGTCCCTTTGGGCTCGCTCAAGCTCCTTGATCTCTTCAAATGTTGCGGCGCGATAGTCGAGAGCTTGTATGTGTAGCTTGTTGTCACATTTGCTGAACATCCTGCGCACCGCGCAGTCGCAAGTATACATGGCCTCGTTGAAGATGGAACCTCCCTCCGAAGCTACTTTCTCGAAATTCTTGCAGCTGCAGCGTGGCCGTTTCTCTTGTCGAGTACAGGCGCACAGTTGCATTGCCTATGATACGAGGAGTCAGCAGCTAGCAATATAGGTTTGATACCATTGGGCTCATACTTTGGTGAATTGTTTAAGGGCAGGCTTGTAATGATTGACGCCATAGAGTCGGCGACCTTCAGCGATGGCTGACTCTTGAGTTTCCGAAGTCATCGCTGTTTGTGTATAGTAGTTCTTCGAGTATCTCTGCTTACATATAACAACAGAATCAACAGAGTGTTTTCTTTTTGCAAGCCATAAGGATATGACCTGTTTTTCTTCTTAGCACTTATTTATAGGCCTGAACAGCATTTTGAAAAGCAATACCTAGAGTTGCATAAGTGGCGATATCAGGTGGGAAGAGTCCCAAAAACATTATGAATATGTTGCCTAGGAATGTCGCGATTGTAAGCTTGGAGTTTGTCTCACCTGCAAGATCTTTTGGTATCGCCAAGGTACTTTGACTTCGTGTGCCACCAAAGCGCCAACTGAGCAAAGAAGACCGGGTGTGACCGAGACAATCGCTTTTTATGCTAGATTTGGGAATGAGGTATCGATAATCGAATTTATCGTTGTTTCCGAAATTATGGCGTAGTTCCTGCGTTTGTGCTGGGAAGCGATAAAGTTATCTATTGTTTGTTGAAGCTTCTCGGGAGACGCGTTTTGGTCAAGTTTCCTTTCGGCTTCGCGTTACCCTATACCACTTCGTCACCTCGCTGGTTGACTTTGAGGGTAATCCCTAGGTATCGTTTTTGTGTCAAGACATTATGTCATTTTGTTTTAAACCTGCTGAGAGAATTTTTAAGGTAAATTTTTATACTCAATCTGATACTGTTAGATATCTCGCTGGTTCTTGATAGATTCAGCAACAAGTATGGCTCGAGTTTCTATGTCCAAAAAGCAACTTTACATCTCAGTCTTCCATAGCTGCACTCTGGCTGTTCAATTGCTAGCTATCAACGGTCTCTGGTATATAAATTTACAGTCCAATATAAGTCATGGACCGCGAGACCTTGGCCAAAGCAGTATCAGATGTCAAAAACCAGGTCAGATCGAAGTGACACTGGCTGTCATTGGGTTTGATATATGCATTGAGATATCAATATGCAAGCCCATATTAGGTACTTCCTGAGTTGTAGCAGTGCCGACAACGTGATTGCTAATGTTTCGTACTGGTGCTTTGAGCAGACAATCAATGAAGTGTTAAAACCGGGTGTATGTGCAGTACTTGCCCAATATTTATGGGTTAGTTTTCGTCCTAAGCCGATCACCAAGAGCCGTACGGCTTATTTGGTGTTACCAGAGGTCAAAAATTAGCAAGATATGTCTGATCTACATGAGATCTAATGGTGCGATCGTCAATCACTGATTGCCCTGCTTCTCCATGTCCGAAAGGATGATAGAAGCAACGCTGTAACACAAGCTTGACAGCACGTACAACGGACAGTTGACAAAGCAAATCCATGTTAATAAACTGTATCCATACCCAATTCGCCACCAGATGAACATTAACTGTAGCCATGGTGGCCAATGACGCGGCATTTCACTTTGCTCGACCTGAACTTCTCTCATTAAGGAAGCCGAACGGTTGCTGGGATGAACCCCCTGACACCATTGCTAATCCAACATTCTTCACCATGGATCAAAGATTTGGCAACGACAACTTGCTCAGAGGCGAGTCCTCTAGTTGCGGATCAGTATTGAGACTCTCATTGGTTATATTGACTGATAGTGACACGTACCGTTCTAACGCCCAGCGTCTCGAGGTTCCATCTTGGCCACCATTTCCTTCATCCGAGCTGAACTGGGCTGCAACGGGCGGTGTAACCCAACGGCCGTCCCTCCAGAAATAAGGCGTCGTAAACGTTCCTTCCATCACATAACCATCGTCTTGGTTAACGACTAAGACTTCAATGGAATCTGCATAAGTAATGCCAGCTCGTTGTCGGGCAGCGTCGTACATGGCCCTCTTAGTGGTCTTGAAGTGAGTATACTCGGACCTTGTCGTCGAAGCCTGATCGACCAGAAGAGTGTAGCCAGAGACTTTTCGGGACTCATCTTCCAGCGAAGCACAAGAAGGATCTGGAAGTTGAGCTGGGAAAAGGTTCTGCAGGGGGATCTCGGGTGTGCTGGACTGTTCAACCTTGATATCGCCTTGGCGAGACACGACTACTCTTAGTTTCAAAGGCGTTGGCCCAGATGGCCCTACAGCGTCCGAGATGAGTCGAGTCAAATATGAGAGTCCATCGGTACCCGAGAGTTGATCTATTGCGGTCTGCCATCCCCAATGTGTTGCCGCCTTAAGGAGCCGGTCGCGGTGAAAGTCGAGCATGTACAGAGGACTGTCGTTCTCAAAGTTCCATCCCTTACCATTGAGCCCATGACTTTGTAGTTGTGTTAGCCTAGCGTCGTACCTCATGGAGGTAAATAGAGAGAAGTCGTTGGCCATTTTCTTCAATGAGCGGATTGGGAGCAGTAACGTGGGAGCATATCAGCTTGAGAGGTGGTAAAGTAGGAGAAATATTGATAGTCGAAGTTGCAGCATTTTACGAATAGGGCATAATTAGTAATGGACCTGAAGCAGCACATGAAAGCAAGCGAGGCTCGAGATACTGCAAGGACCTCAAGTTCCTTTCAGGCTCGATGGATTATTAGTCGTCTAGTTACCATATAAGTGCTAAGATGCTACATCAGCTTCAGAGTTGAGAGCAAGCGTCAAGAAGCTGAAGCCATATGCTGCCATGTCATATGCATGGCGAAGAATATTTATCAAGTTGTGGACTAGCTTGACAAGACTTGCGTTCAATTTAGGAACTAAGCAATATGTATTCATGCCTGAACATGCATTCGTCTATTGCGCCTCCGTATTTTCTATCATCCATGGACTTTCTAGATCGATCTGGTGCATCCGTAGGAGAGTGCCGAATCATAAAAGAATCCCCGCAACATGTCACCTCATAATTCGCAGAAATCGCCAGACCGCCAACATCAACATCAGTGACAGGGGTCGCAGAGAGAACAGAGCAAATGGATCAGTCTGTTGACCGCCAGGGATTATGAACCATGTCCCACGTCTGGATCCTGGATCTCGAGGTCTAGTTCCCGTGGTTTACAAGGAATAGATGAATTGCCCAGTAGAGTCTCAAACCTGCCCGTTTAAACCCGTCATCGCCCGAGTGCCTCAGGCACACGGACTGGTGAGAGGGACGTCACCTGCGGGACGGAAAGGTAAGTACCTACTTACAGGTACCAAGGTAGACAGCAGATAGCGTCACTGCAAACCTCAGGTCCATCCAAGTTCACTCAAGTTGGTGCTGATCGGAAAAACTTTCAGTGGACCCGGCCCGCGAACCTCCACTGCTGGCGCGCCAAATTTCAAACAGAGCCGTCAGCTTTTTCTGCGCGTACCCAGCCCAGCCCAGCCCGCCGAAGCTACCAACTGTGATCTGTGTCTGTGTCTGTGATACTGCTCCAGTCTGCGCTCATACATCATCGGCTTCCCGACTCTCCTCAATCCCGCATCGACGGTCTCGCTTCCATTCTCGTCTCCCGCTACGTCGATCTGCTTCAATAACCCATAGGCTTCACAATGTCAGGTCCAATTCCGTCAATGGCTCCGGGCCAGCCAACCTATGTACCCGTCGACTCTTCCTCCGGCCTCTGGGAGCGGTTAACACACTGGGCTTCTGAGAACAAGACTGTTGTCTACACCATTGCCGGTGTTGGCATTGCTGTTACGGGCGCCGGTGTTATTTACTACCTCAATGATAACGTATGTCCTACTGTCACTGTTGTCAATTTGATGATGTCGTCGATATCGATACCATCGCCGGAACCTTGCGGCTCTGCATCGGACCACATCACGGCACAAAACAATAAAATTTGGCTAACCTTTTTTGTTTCCAATTGTAGAGCGCCAAGGACACATCACCAAAGCTGAGCAAGAAGGAGAGGAGAAAGCGAAAGGAAGCCGATCGCAAAGTCGATAAGGAAGCGCCCTCAACTGGCCCCTCTCAACCCAAACCTGCTTCTGCCGAGAGCGAGCCGGAGTTGCCTGACGTCGACGAGGAGACAGTCTCTAGCCTCACTCAAGAACAGCGTGAAGAGTATGCCGCCAAGCTGAAGCAGGCCGGAAACAAGGCCTACGGCGACAAGTCGTACAACAAGGCTATCGACCTCTACTCCAAGGCTATCCTCTGCAAGGCCGACCCCGTCTTCTACTCCAACCGAGCCGCGTGCCACAGCGCTATGAGCGAATGGGATCAGGTTATCGAGGACACCACTGCCGCTATCAACATGGACCCTGACTACGTCAAGGCCATCAACCGCCGCGCTACCGCCTACGAGCACCAGAAGAAGTACTCCGAGGCCCTCCTCGATTTCACTGCCTCATGCATCATCGACAATTTTAAGAGCGAGTCTACCGCCCAGGCTGTTGAGCGACTCCTCAAGACCTTTGCCGAGCAAAAGGCCAAGGAGATGATGGCTTCCCGACCACCTAAGCTGCCCAGCCCCATCTTTGTTGGCAACTACCTCCAGAGCTTCCGCCCCAAGCCTCGTCCCGAAGGCCTCGAGGACTCCGAAGAATTGGACCCCGATACTGGCAAGGGACAAGTGCAGATTGGTCTTCAGGCTTTGGAGAAGAAGACTGGTGATGGCTACGAGGAGGCTCGCCAGGCTTTTGAGAAGGCTCTGGAGCTCGGCGACCTAGGCGAGTATGAGGCGCTCGCTTATAACATGAGGGGTACATTCCGCACCCTGCTGGGCAACCATGCCGAAGCCACCCAGGACTTCGACAAGAGCATCGAGCTCGACCCCTCTATGACGCAGAGCTACATCAAGCGTGCCAGCATCAGCCTGGAGCTTGGTGAGCCCGATAAGGCAGAGGCTGAGTTCGCCAAGGCGCTCGAGCAGGACAACAACGACCCCGATGTCTACTACCACCGAGCCCAGGCCCATTTCATCAAGGGAGATCTCGCCGATGCCCAGAAGGATTACCAGAAGTCGATTGATCTCGACAAGGACTTCATCTTCTCCCATATCCAGCTCGGTGTCACACAGTACAAGATGGGCTCGATCGCCTCGTCAATGGCTACTTTCCGACGATGCATTAAGAACTTCCCCAAGGTGCCTGATGTCTACAACTACTACGGAGAGCTGCTCCTCGACCAGGGCAACTTTTCCGAAGCCGTCGAGAAGTTCGACACCGCTATGGAGATGGAGAAGCAGACCAAGCCCATGTCCATGAACGTCCTACCCCTCATCAACAAGGCCTTGGCCCTCTTCCAGTGGAAGCAAGACTTCAAGGAGGCTGAGGCTCTCTGCCAGAAGGCCCTTATCAGTGAGTCCCCCTCAGCACAATGCTGACAAATACCATTCTAACAATCATTTAGTCGACCCCGAGTGCGATATCGCCGTCGCCACCATGGCTCAGCTCCTCCTCCAGCAGAACAATGTCCCCGCTGCCCTCAAGTACTTTGAGCGTGCGGCTGAGCTTGCCCGAACCGAGGGCGAGATTGTCAACGCCTTGTCCTATGCTGAGGCAACCCGAACACAAGTTCAAGTCACAGAGAAGTACCCCAAGTTGGCAGCCAAGCTGGCAGGCGGTGCTGGACCTGGTGGCCTTCGTATGGGCCCCCAATAAATCTGTACGAGAAATAAAGACCAATCAATGAAAGGCCAGAATGGCGTGTAAAGTGTACGAATGCTGGGCAGACGAGAAAAAGGAAGGCGTTGAATTAGGATGGGATGCGGGACACAACCACACTCTGTCCACCGAGGGAGCTCACGCAGCTACTAAGCTGCTGAGCTGCTTCTCCTCACCAGCAAGTGAGGTCCAATGTTCTGCAGTTGGGGACTATAATGCACACAACTGAACCCAACTGTACCTGTATATAATAAGCACTTCTCCCATGTTTTTCTTGAGCATATCGGGGATCTGTGAGGATGGACGCAGGGCAGGTACTCAGCAGGCTTGGACATCTTTGGTGTACGGGAGGAAAAAATTAAGTCGTTTTTTCGTCACATCATGTCCTAACATCTGCTGTGACAACTCATGATGCCCAAATCACTATGCAGACTCGTATGTTTGAACGGCCTAAAAAGGCATGACATTAATACCATGAATCTCTCCTCCAATCATCCATCTCATGCATTCCAGAACCTTTTCTGAATCATGTTCCAACGTAAATACATACATACAATAATGGCGACACTCCTCTCACTTGCCTGCCCCCTCCTGTTGTATTGGAGCAGAGCTTGTAATCCTACAAGAGAAGCAAAAAGGATGAAACGCCACTAGGCCAATAAGCCGATCAGGAATCAAACCTCCCACGAAACCCGGTTTTACCATGAACAACTAACAGGTTTGTGACGAGAGCCCCATATCCTCTCCTCCATGCCTCCAATGAAAAAAGGGTCTCCATCGCTTTGAAGCTTCAGAGAAGAATAAGAATTAAGTACGGGATGCGGTATACGGATAAAAGACGTGTTGTATACTCGGCCTTGTGAATAAAGCGGACGAAAGAAAGCTCAACACGTCCTAGAGATATCTATGAGGGGGTAACACGTAATGAAATAAGCAGAACATCAACATCAACATCATAGCAGCGTCGGAGACGCCCGGCCAATCCTCTACTTGTTGTTGTTGGCTACGCTGACACCGACACCGACACCGACAGCAATGGCGATGATGATGAGCAGGACAACGAGGGCGCACCACCACTTGAGCTTGCGGCGGTTGGCGGCGTGCTTCTTGGCGACCTCGACCTGCTCGTTGCCCTTCTCCATGTGATCGACGGTGTTGATCGCATTGGTCTCTGCGGCTTGGATAACAGGCTCCTGCTGCTCGACAATGGTGGCAAGCTCCTGGTAGAGGATGGCAAGCTCGGAAAGAGTCTGCTCAATGCGCTGAAGCTCGCTGTGACGGGCGCGGACATTACCGAGTACAGAGCTGGCATGTCCGGTGCGATTTGTTCGCAGCTATAAGATTGCGCATTAGTCATGATGTCCATAGGAAGGAGATCATTGCCGCTTGGCGAAGATTACTTACAGCAGTCTGGAAGACACCCTCATTGCCCCAATCGGCGTTTGCGGCTTCCTGGACTTCTTGTTCGGAAGCATCGGGGTTGACGATGCGGTACTGACGGGCAATCTGATCGCGGTAGCGTTGCTGGTAATCGCGCTCAATGCTCTGGTACTTGTCGAGCTCTGACTTGAAGAAGGTCTTGAGGGATTGCAACTGGGTGTTCTTTGTGGTACGGGAGTTGTCATTGGTCTTTGCAAGGTCGCGCTCTAGTCCCTTGATGCCGTCCTTGATGGCAGTGTTGCGAATCTGAGTTTGAGAAACATACTGCTCGAGGTCGTGGTTGGCGGACCCATCGGTGCTGCTGAGAGTGCGCTGGTGGAGCTGGCCGATGTAGTCGACATCGTTGGTCAGCCCCTTGATCTCATCGCGGAGTTTCTGCACACGGTTCAAGAATTCTTGTTGCGTAAGACTTGAGCCAGCAGCGGGAGCCTGTTGCGAATAGTCTTGCATCTCATATTGGTCATTACCATGGGCTGGCGCGTCTTGCGCATATGGATTGGCCTGGGAATCACAGCATCCGAGTCAGCACAATTGTGGTCAGTCCATCAAGAGCAGGGGGTAGCAAGGCTGCGCGCGTACCTGGCCATAGCCATAGGAGCTATCCTGAGCCGAGCCCTGCTGGTAAGGGTTCTGGTTGTACTGATCGTAGGACATGATGAACAGTGATGCTCAAACAAGATAGCAATGGCGGGGGAGGGATGGTGATGATGATGAGAGGAGCAAAAGACACTAATAAAAGGCTGGTGCTGGTGGTGAGAAGTGACGAGATGAAGCTACCTGACCGGGCTTTAGGTTGTCTTGGCTCTAGAGTGGACGTGGATTGGACGAATATGGGCCGGAGCCAACGCCAGAACTCAGTGGCGTCTGTCGATTCCTGCGCACGGGTCCTAAACAGGTGCTGAAGCGTGACGTAGGGATCAAGACCCAGGTGCTGGATTTGAAGAAAGAAAAAGCTTGATCTGGGGGAAAGAAACGAGTAAACAAAGCACTTCGCTTATTAGGATCGCCAATTAAATTATGCTGACGGGGCAATTCGTTTGATCACCGAGATAATTAGTTGAATCCTTCAAGTTCAATTGCTGACCGAGAGAGAATTCGCTCGGCTTATGTATGAAGCTTCCTAATACTGAGTACCCCCCCGGCAGTATCGGATCTACCTAGAATCGTTAGATGACTGCGTACGCAAGTGGCGGGTGCTGCTTCAAGCCAGACACGGATAAGAAAAGCTGGGCATGCATGTCTCCAAAAATACATAAGCCCAGCCCAGTTCAAGGGTCTTGCCTTGTGAATGATCACCCATTTGCCATTCAATCATTAGTCGCCAGCCATTGAGGCTATGATCACAAACTACGAATGCGAATCTCCATCTGCTCATCGAGGCTGAGCCTGTCGATGTGCAGATAGATGCCTGGGTTCATTCAACTCCTTGTCTGCCGGACCCAAGTATCCCCGCGAAGTTGGGATGGTGGCGCGATTCTGGACTCTTTCTTTGTTCCTGGTCAACGGATTGATGTTCTGGTGGCTGAGCCGTTGAAGGTTCCATTGAAACGCTGCCAAGGGTTTGATTCTACTGTACGTTAGGTAGTTTTGATCATGGCTAGGCTAGCTAAACACAATTTGAATACTGACTGTCATGCACAGTTAGTCTCGTTGAAGGCAGCCGTTGAGTTGCAAAATGTTCTCCAATCCATACCGCCAAGACTCAGCTCAACGCTCGCATCTATGATCTGCCTGAATCCTCTTCGGCCCCCATCTCGTCCAAGTGCTGATGTTGGCCATCATAAGCCAATAATCATCATCCGCCTTCTGTGACCTTGGCCAGATTTTCTGCCATGAAACAATCACCGTTTGCTTGGAGCCGTCGTCTCATAGTTTGATATTCTGCATCCTAAAACTCCAAAACGCCGGGTTTCCGTCCTAGGCTCAATTTGTGTCATCGTGTGCCATCTCTATTCTCACAATACGCTGCACATTATTTGTCCCAAGAACTTGTTGACAGTACATGGTCAAGATCATAATGCGAGGGCTGCCTCGGCAAGTGATTCGGCTCAATCCTCAATGTCGAGGAAACCAAAGGTGACCACGGAACAATATCTCGACCAAGCTCGGTATCTGATTCGCAATTTGCGTAACCTTTCACAGGTAATTCTTCTTCTTGGCGGTTCGTGTGTATTGCGTTAGATGCCACTCGACGTCGCCGTCCTTGTTCTCCAAGGTGCCGCTTCGAATCTCGAATACCCTCATTGTCATTCGTGGTCCAACCTCGGCCAACTCGACGCTGTCATATCCTGTCCGCACAAAAACATGATGCCTGACCTCAATACTGTCCTCGATGTTTTTGAATGTTACAACTCTGTTGCCAACCTTGTTCTTACTCGTGATGGCTTCCTTAGGAGGGAAAACGTGCTTCAATACTTTTACCACTCGCTCACCCAAGCGACTTGTAAAGCCGTCAAAGATAAGGTGAGGATATGACTCGCTGACTGTTCCTCGAACGCTTCCAGGGATATCATGGCGGAGCACAACGTTGTGAAGGGAGAATGAAACAGTTGGACCATGGGGAAAATGCGACAAGGTCAGAGCGGTCGGGGTACCTCGATGTTCGTGAAGAAGAAGAACGTCGGAGAGGCCTGCCGACTGGGCGGATCGCACTAGGTCGGGCAAGATGAGATTTCCACGGTTAAGACGAACGGCAGTGGGAAGAAGAAGTCTGATCTCCTTGGCGAAAGCTGCTAGTCTAGCTGAAGGGTCTCGAGATGTCGTCACAAGAATGCGCGGGTCGACAATTCCAGAAAGTTGAGCATACTCGTCGTCAAGGTCAAGCTGTTCGTTGGTAGTGAGATCAGGTCGTGATTCGTCGTACTGGTAGTCCTTGCGCAATGATTTGTCGTTGGAAATTGTAGGATCCAAAGGCTTGCCAGAAGCAAGAGAGGACCTCAGCTTGGCTCGTTTCTCGCTGATCTCAGCGTCTCGCAGAAGAAGAGCTCGTCGGTATAAGTAATCGCGCCTTTGGCGCGCTTGCTTGCGCTACACAATTAAAGTCAGTATCAATGAGAACCGTAGAGCATCTGTCTGAGCTTACAATCATGTTGTATTATTGCGCCTGCTCGCTTTCGCAATGTGATGCTTGAAACTTTGGCAGCACAAAATTTCCTGGCTGTCACTCTGAAAGTCTGAATAGAAAAAGTTCCTTATCGGACCTGGAGCGGACCTGATAACACAGCCGCCTATCACGTGGGCGCAAAATGTCCCACCAACTGCACTCAGCAAAGAGGGTCCAACTGTTCACTTGGATATAATTCTGGCTCACCGGAAGCCACAATTTCTTGCCGCCAACCTTGTGACGTGCATTTTGTGAGGACTCTTACTGCTCGTCGATCTCGCTTGACTCTGAGTTTATTCCTCACAGCCTGGCCAACCTTCGATCCGGCGCATTCGTTCCCGCGATGATGTGAGCCTTACCAGCAACTTGCAACTCCCAATCACTTTCACAATCCGACCCGAGTCGCCCCTAGGCCTCCTGTACGGATATTTACCGAAAGAACAATAGCTGTAGGTGAGTCGCGCTCGCTATTTGGGCTCTTGAGAGAAGTTCCGGCTCTTGCCCTCACTCACTGCGGCACCGCCACCCTTGCTTTACTCTGACGCGGGGCATTCAGATGTTGATGAGTCTTCGTGCAGGAAAACCCTACAAGCCACCAACAACCTTAACACAACCAACATGGAGGGCGCCTTCACCCATGTTGGGAATCATTTGATATCCGACTCCGCTGCTGCTATCAAGGCTGGAGCCGATGATCTATCTGCGATCGACCCTGACGAGAGCTTACTCTATGGCAAATACGGAGATCGAAATGGCCGCCGCCGAGCCGATGATGATGATAACCAGACCGAAGCGTTCGAAGAAGATGACAACGATAGTCTAAACAGTGTTCCGATCGACGGACTGACCGGACTTAAGCTGAAGGGCCAGGACGAGGAGAAGGAACTTCCGGCCCATGCCTGCGCGTGGGTTTATTACTGGCCTTGTGCTTGAATTTGACTGACATGATATTAGGTATTGCGGTATTCACTCCCCAGGATGTGTCGTAAAATGTCTCACCTGCAACAAGTGGTTTTGCAGTGCGAGAGGCAACGGTACCTCGACCCACATCGTGAATCATCTTGTTCGAGCTCGCCACAAGGAGGTTCAACTTCACCCTGAATCCACGCTGGGCGATACTGTGCTGGAGTGTTACAACTGCGGAACCAAGAATGCTTTCCTCCTGGGTTTCATTCCAGCAAAGTCCGACACCGTCGTTGTCCTCCTCTGCCGCCAGCCATGTGCTGCCAACACCTCCAACAAGGACATGAACTGGGATACATCACGATGGCAACCCCTTATCGAAGAACGAGCCTTTCTGCCTTGGCTGGTTGCGACCCCATCCGACTCTGAACAGCTTCGAGCCCGTCACCTTACACCGAACATGATTGCAAAACTGGAGGAGATGTGGAAGATTGAGCCCAAGGCGACTGTGGTTGACCTCGAAAAGGCAGCCAGCATTGACGACGATCCTCAACCAGTCTTGCTAAACTACGATGACCCTTACCATTATCAAAACATTTTTGGCCCCCTAGTCAAGATGGAATCCGACTACGACAAGAAACTCAAGGAAGCGCAATCTGAGGATGGACTTCTCGTTCGTTGGGACTACGGTTTGAACAACAAACATCTTGTCAGCTTCAACCTCCACAAGATCGAGTCCGGAGATGTCAAGCTTGCTGTTGGTGACGAGATGCGGCTACGCTATAAGGGAGAGCTGCGATCTCCCTGGGAAGGCGTTGGATATGTCATCAAGATCCCCAACAACCAGTCTGATGAAGTCACGCTTGAGTTGCGCAAGACTGGAAACGAGAAGCTTGTGCCCACCGACTTGTCTCACAATTTTTCAGCCGACTACGTCTGGAAAGCGACCTCTTATGACCGTATGCAGCTGGCCATGAAGACCTTCGCCGTTGACGACATGAGTGTATCTGGCTACATCTTCCACACGCTATTAGGTCATGAGGTTCAGTTGCAGGTCATGAAGACAAACCTGCCTAAGAAGTGGTCTGCCCCTGGTCTCCCTGACCTCAACCCCAGCCAAGTCGGTGCTATCAAGGCCGTTCTTCAGAAGCCCCTGAGCTTGATTCAAGGCCCTCCTGGAACTGGCAAGACTGTCACCTCTGCCACTATCATTTACCATTTGGCCAAGATGAGCGGCAACCAGGTTCTCGTATGCGCACCTTCCAACGTCGCCGTCGACCAACTTTGTGAACGTATTCACCGCACAGGACTCAAAGTTGTTCGTCTCACGGCCAAGTCTCGGGAGGATGTCGAATCATCTGTCAGCTTTTTAGCTCTCCACGAGCAGGTGCGCATGTCGGAGCACAACAGTGAGCTCGTCAAACTCTCTCAGCTGAAGAACGAGCTGGGCGAGTTGTCGAGTCAGGATGAAAAAAAGTACAAGCAACTTACCAAGATCGCCGAACGTGACATTTTAAATAATGCTGACGTTGTCTGCTGTACTTGCGTGGGAGCTGGTGATCCTCGTCTTTCCAAAATGAAGTTCCGAAATGTTTTGATCGATGAATCGACTCAATCAGCGGAGCCTGAGTGCATGATTCCTCTTGTTCTTGGGTGTAAGCAGGTCGTTCTTGTTGGTGACCACAAGCAGCTTGGCCCTGTCATCATGAACAAGAAGGCGGCTAAGGCCGGCCTCAACCAATCGCTCTTTGAGCGTTTGGTCAACCTTAAACTATCACCTATCCGACTCAACATTCAGTACCGTATGCACCCTTGCCTGTCTGAGTTCCCCTCCAACATGTTCTACGACGGTAGTCTGCAGAACGGTGTCACTCATGAGAACCGCCTTCGAAAAGATGTCGACTTCCCTTGGCCGGTTGGAGAGATGCCCATGATGTTTTGGTCCAACTTGGGCCACGAGGAAATTTCCGCCTCGGGAACATCATACCTTAACCGCACGGAAGCATCCAATGTTGAGAAGGCGGTCACTCGATTCTTCAAGGCTGGCGTTAAGCCCGCTGACATTGGTGTTATTACTCCATACGAAGGCCAGCGAAGCTATATTGTGACAACTATGCAGAACTCGGGAACCTACAAGAAGGAATACTACAAGGAGGTCGAAGTTGCTTCGGTTGATGCTTTCCAGGGCCGTGAGAAGGACTTTATTGTCCTCTCTTGTGTTCGATCCAACGACAACCAGGGTATTGGCTTTTTGTCTGATCCCCGCCGTTTGAACGTGGCCTTGACTCGAGCCAAATACGGCCTTGTCATTCTTGGCAATCCTAAAGTTTTGTCTAAGCACGAGCTCTGGCACAATCTGCTTGTCCATTTCAAGGACCGCAAGTGCTTTGTCGAAGGCCCCTTGACCAACTTGCAGGCATGCCTGCTCCAGTTCAGCCGACCCAAGGTCAGCTATCGTCAAAAGAACCAGCAGCCGCAGTTCGGAACCGGCAGCTACTCAAATGGAGGGCGTTCCAACCCCCCTCCATCGGGTCGGGATTTCGATCTGGGCTCTATGGTTTCGTACATTCCTGATGATGTGTCTTCCGTCCATGGTTCTGCATTTGGTGGCGCTTCCCTTAACAGCGCCTTTCCCCCGATGTTCTCGAGCTTCACTCCAGATCAGTGGCCTGGCCTCCCCGGTGTCGCTGCCCCTGCCCGAGGCGGGAAGAGTCGTGGTCGTGGGACAGAAAGCGTTGCAGGTGAGAGCGTGGCCAACTCCGAGTATACTGATGCATCTTCAAGCGTGATTGGTGGCAAAGGGGTCGGACAGGGCGGCGTCAGTCTCGGGGCAGGGCTCCACGACGCCGTCACAGGCATGCGACCTGTCTCGTACAGCCAAAGCGATCGGCTAAAGCAGTATGTCGAGAGTAGTGGACGCATGGTCCCTGGCAACGGTTACGGACGACGCTTCGACGATGACGAGAAGAGCGTCAGCACGGCATTCCACAGCCAGATTGGAGGAGGCTACGACTGAAGGCCGACATGAGCGTTACGGGTAGATGATTCCAATTTTGCATCCTACGGGCTCTGCTTCACGACTTACCACCACCGCCGGATCACCAAGCGTGAGGGGCAAATGGCCGTCTCCTTCGGAAGCCTTCCCAGCAAGGCTCACACGGTCAAGCCCGCCGTCTATGCGGAGATCGTGTCGTGTCCGACTCTTGGACGACGCCCGGCTAGATAAGCCAGGACAGAGACATGGGAGTTACATTGCCAGCGGCTCAACCTACGACGGCCTCATATAGGATCGTAGCGGGCCCGGCAGGTGCAGATTGTCTTGATCTTTGAAAACATTGCGATAGCGGAGGAGTCGAGGAACAAGGTGATTGGGAGAAGAGTTAGTGAGAAGTGACCAGCAATGACAGATGACCTCCAGGTATCGCCGTATGAGATCAGATGTTGGGAAAAGATGCCATATTCGTAATGGCAAA
The DNA here is from genome assembly GCA_013184445.1 of Fusarium sp. NRRL 53497. NCBI lineage: Eukaryota > Fungi > Ascomycota > Sordariomycetes > Hypocreales > Nectriaceae > Fusarium > Fusarium sp. NRRL 53497. The sequence goes on from JABCJZ010000107.1 coordinate 24,169, forward strand.
GACCCACATCAACGGACTCGAGGGGGGTCACTCAGTTGTTTGGTGTTTTTGCACCCTACGTTGAAATTTAGAGTTGACCTTAGTCAGTCTTTACCAGATAGGAAACCAACTTCAGTCGTTCTTTTGATCTAAAACATCTAATGCAGGAACAGGTGTCTTGCATGTGTAGGTGAGTTTTAGGCTGCAGCAAGGGGGATTGATGGAATGTGAAGAAGAAAAATATCTCATAAACTTTTTTTTTTAGTGAAGTGAAAGATTGATACTGTATACTCCGTACAGTATGTTCCTACCTAGGTAGCCACGCCGACTGTTCCTATTCTAATTTCTTATGCCTTCCAGAATCATTAGGCAGTTGAGGTTTGAGGCTGGAAATGTAGTTAGACGAAGCGTTTACTCCCGACCAGAGACCGGTGAGGACTGGCAAAGAATTACTTTGTGGCTTGTAGCAGTTATATTGGGTAAAAAATCGCAATCCTGAACACTGAACTTCATGGATGATGACCCACCTAGTCTCGAATGTGAGTGCTATGTACTCTGTAACATCAACCGAGTTCACAGCTAGATCTTTTAGCACAGTGGTCAACGCGCTGCCCAAGTTTTCCTCTATTCCATAACAGCAATAGCAACCTAATTCAATATTTGTGCGACATCAAGTGACGTTCGGTGGTGATTTAGAAGCCAAGCATTAAGGTAGGCATGGGGCCCGGGCATTAGGTATAATCGAGTGCTAGAACCCGGCAAAGGTCACGTAATGTCGACATATCAATATTAACTTTAAATAAACGGATTCGCATGTACTAAGTTATACAAGGATCAACCGAGGGAATCATTAAGAATAAAAGCATCACGGTGCATACTTAGATAGGTGATTAGAAAGTAAGAGCGGCGCTGTGAACTAACCTAGGTACCTCTAGCCAGGGCGCTGGCTGCCCACGTGGAAGACTACCAAAGGTAGGTAGCTAAGGTAGGTAGCTAAGGTAGGTAGCTAAGGTAGGTAGCTAAGGTAGGTACGTAGGTAGGTACGTTAGGTATCTTACAGCGCAGTAAAGTACGGAGTACTCCGTAGATCCTACCTCACTAATAAACGTGCGGCGTAGGCGTGGAGGATTGATTAGAGATTAGAGAGGCAAAAACAAGGGAGTGAGTGACATTGGTTCTGTCTGTGGTGGAAGCCAAGCCCACCAACTCCAAAGGGAGAGCGGGATATGCGCCTTTAGGGGGGAGGCTTGCGTTAGTAGTTCATGAGCAGCACCTCCATCTCTCTCAATCTCAGCCTTTTTCATTCCTGACTCTCGCTACGTGGTTCTTCCATCTTTCGCTCTCTTTCGTGCTTCGCTCGCCCTTCACGTCGCTCCTTTGATCCAATTCCTTGTTTTCTTGCTCTACAGGCGGGATAACTTGTTGACTTGAACTTTTGACAGTTTTAACCCGCGATGCAATCATCGTAATCACAATGTTGGCCACATTTCAAGGACGACCAGGTCGTCGCTACATCAGCCTCTTTCTATTTATCGCTATTACATGGTTCCTCATCCATAACTTTCGCCCCTACGAGCGCTATCGTACTGTGAGAATCGGCACATATAATTATCTTCCCAGCAGCTACGACTGGAGCAAGCAGCAGATCTTCCACCCGGCGGAGGACATCAAGAGCCCCCCGAACGGCACCTTCAAGCTACTACCACGAATTCAAAAGGAACGTTCCGACGAATACAAGGAAGATACTGAGACGACTGCCAGAAAGGTCGCCATCAAGCAAGCTTTTACCAAGAGTTGGGACGCTTATAAAAAGCATGCGTGGGGCTGGGATGAACTCGCGCCTCTCTCTCTCCATGGAAAAACGACATTTTCTGGTTGGGCTGCCCAGATTGTCGATGCCCTCGACACTCTCTGGATTCTCGACATGAAGGATGAGTTCAGAGAAGCTGTCAAGATTGTCGCCATGATCGATTGGTCCCGCACTGGTGATGACTACCTTAACCTGTTCGAGGTGGCTATCCGTCATCTTGGCGGCCTCCTCTCTGCCTATGAGCTCTCTGACGAAGCTGCCCTGCTCGGCAAGGCCATTGAACTAGGCGAGATGCTCTACGCGGCGTTCGATACTCCTAATCGACTGCCATCCCACTGGCTCTATTTCAAGGCTGCCAAGAGTGGTTCCCAGTCGGCTGATGAGTCTATGTCTGGCGCCGCAGGTGGCTCAATGTGCCTTGAGTTCACTCGCCTATCTCAGATCACTGGCAACCCTAAGTTCTACGATGCCACTGAGCGCATTAAGCAGTTCTTCTACCGCAACCAGGACAAGACCAAGATTCCTGGCTTGTGGCCCCATGTCATGAACTACCGCGATGAAAAGGTTGATGAGGCCCGCTTCACCCTCGGAGCCGGTGCAGATTCCCTCTACGAGTACCTGCCTAAGATGCACGCTTTGTTGGGTGGCTTGGATCCCGAGTACGTCGAGATGACCACCAAGGCTCTCGACACCGCCACTAAGCACATCCTCTATAAGCCTCGTAACCCCAATGACCTAGACATTTTGATGTCGGGCAATGTTTTGGTAGGCGAGGAGGGCATAAAGCCCGAACTTACTGCTGAGATGCAGCACTTGACATGTTTTGTCGGTGGTACCTATGCCCTGGCTGGTAAACTTCTCTCACGAAATGACCTCGTTGACCTCGGCTCTCGCTTGACGGCTGGCTGTGTCTGGGCATACGATGCTTTCCCTACCAATATTATGCCTGAGATTGCTCAGCTCGAAGCTTGCGAGTCCATCACAAGCAAGTGCCGCTGGAGTGATAAGCCTGTGGAGAAGAAGGACAAGCTCCCCGAGGGCTTTGTACGTGTGCGCAATTCGGAATACCGACTGCGCCCCGAGGCCATCGAGAGTGTCTTTTACATGTGGCGTATCACAGGCGACGATGTCTGGCGCGATTCTGCTTGGCGCATGTGGGAGGCTATCGTCAAGCAGACTGAGACCCAAGAGGCCTTTGCTACAATTAGCGATGTGAACAGGAAGGGCAGCGATAAGCGTGATAACATGGAGGTAAGTCGCCACAGTTCTCCGGAATCATGAACACAGGCTGACATTTTGCTAGACTTTCTGGATGTCTGAGACAATCAAGTACTTCTACCTTACCTTTGATGACCCTAGCGTTATCAACTTGGACGAGTGGGTGCTCAACACCGAGGCACACCCCTTGAAGCGCCCTAAGGGTGAGGAGGTCGAGACTCCCAAGAAGAAGACATCATGGTGGAGGTTCAGTCATTAATCCATGGGATATCACCTGGTGTAATGATGAGTTGCAAATTAGTGTTTTAATAAGCCACTACAGTAAGAGCCTGGTATTTTGGATATGAAGTTTATAGTAATGACCTTGGACGTGTCAAAATGGTATTTGTACCCTGCAGGCAAGCGAGTTGTCATACGATATTAAGCGACCCCTGCACTTGAAGTCCTCGCAGAGTAATCGAACAGAGATGGGTATAGGCGACCAAGATGATCCTGTATGGGATCAATCGTTTTAGAGAAAGGTTTTACACTAAATACATACAGCTTATTGATGTGATTGACCCTGAGCACGTTCATCATGGCTGTCAATCGTCCCGCTACGCGCATCGCCCCGCATGGCGCATACAGACGGCTCATAGATTACATCACCACCAAAAATAAAGAATCCACGCCTTTCACCCACTTCCAACGTCTTTAACCGCCTCAACTCAAATTCTTTCCCATTACCCCCCTAATTTCTCTCCATACGGCCGTAATGCGGCATGCTGCTGCGTCCCTCTTTCCTCTGTAGCCTGCGCCCGGCGCCAGTTCCTCCCATTTGCAGCGCCAGATTGCTCCGGTGTCGGACACGAGCTATCGCCGAACATGGACTGCACGCTCAGCAACGAAGAGGGCGACACGATGAGGTTGCACACAAGAACCACTATGAGAGGTTAAATATAAGGCACGATGCGACACCGGCTGAGATTAAAAAGTATTATAACGGCCCTGGGGTGATTACGACAGTGAGGAAAGCTGACGTCTCAGATCCTTCTACTCCCTCTCGAAAACCCACCACCCCGACGCAAACCCCTCTAATCCAAACGCATCTTCAACATTTTCCCTTATATCTGAGTCATATACCGTTCTGACTGATAAGACCCGCCGAGCAGCCTACGATCGCGACGTCCTCCGTCTGCACCACCAACCGCCACAGACCCATGCCCATCGCGGCTCTTATCACTCCCACCAGCCTGGCGGTCGCGCACCCTCAGGATTGAGTCGTAGGAGGGGCACTTTCCGTGGCCCACCGCCCAGCTTCTACCGCAGTGGGGGATGGGGGGAACAGGCCGATAAACGTCGCAAGGCGCATGAGGAGAGTACCGGCGGCGGTGGCGCAACATCACAGGAACACGGTGCATCACAGAGTCACCACCACAAGAGCCCTTGGGGGGACCCTTTTAGTCACGAGTCTGCTCATGGGGGAATGGGACCAGGCGACGATCCTTTTGGACATCAGAACGAGGTTCCTCATTTTGATAAGGCGGGACATACCCGGACTCATCGACGAGAGGACCAGCGGCGCAAGGATAGAAGACAGAAGCGCGCGGTGGGCGACGATGATATCGAGTTTGAGCCGCAGACGAGCATCACAGGTCATTTCATTATAATATCCGGCATTTTAGCCACGACGATATTGGCGCCTCTCATATATATCCAGTTTATGAGTATTGGGCGGCAGAAGAAGAACAAGAATTAAACAGACATACATGAAAGAGTGGGAAATTGAGTCTTCTCCTGGGGGAACTCTGGTAAAGGCGCAAATGTCGTTAAGGGCGTGTGTTGGCCGGTCATCCCAGTGAAGTTTGAACAGCATCGTTACTTGAAAGCACTTTATAGATGGGATTTACTCCCTACATGCACACGAGCGAAAGACTCTGCAGACTTAATTGCTGCATCAAGATTTGACATGACATTATCTTCGAGATTTTTTATTTGAGATAATCTACATCCTTTGAGACCACCGCAATGCAAGCCTGTAAGGTACAAGGAGCTGTTGAGGGTGGAACAACTCTGGAGCGGAATATTCTAGCGAGGAGTTTGTGCTAGAAGCTGGAGAGATACAGTGTTTTGGGAATCTGTTTAGCCCTCGAAGGTGAAGCTAGCACCAAGCTTGTGGGTAGCCTGGTCGAGCTTCTGGGTGTCGAAAGAACCACCGAGACCCAGGGTGACACCCTCGCGGAGGAGGACGTTGTAGGCAAGGGCAGCAATACCACGGTCGTTGATCTTGACCTATGTTTCGGAGATTGAGTCAGTCACGTATTTCTTTATGATTTCGAGTTTGATTATACAAACCTTGGTGAAAGAGACGGGGTCAATGCGGTACTTGCTGGCAACCTCGAGGCCGACAGCGTTACCGGTCTTGGAGTTCCAGGTAGCCTTGGCACCAGCCTCGACCTGGGAGTTGACCTTGTGGTAGTAAGAAGCAGCGAAGACACTGAGGTTGTCGGAAGCGGTGATGGCAGCGCTGTACTGGGGAGCAGCGTAGCCGACAGCGGCGCTGTAGGCGGTCAGAGCAGCCTTGTTGGCATCGTAGCCAGCGGAGGCACCAGCGAGGAAACCCTCGTGGCCGACAACGGCGTCGACGTTGGCAACGGGGCCCTTGAGGAGGTCGAAGAAGGCACGGCCGTGGAAACCGGGCTGCTTGAAGTGGAGGTTGAACTTGGCACCCTTAGCGGCGGTGGCAGGGAGGAAGTTGAAGAGACCCTCGAGCTTGAGGCCCTTGGCGAGGGAGTCGGCGACCTCGATCTTGGTGTCGAGAGCGTTGGCAGTGTTCCAGGTCTGGGTGAGGGTCAGGCCTGTACGGGAGTAGAACATTAGCAGCTGAGCATAGCCAGGTTGAAGAAGCGTCGCAAATCCAATCGGGCAGCCTGATTTAGGCCCAAGGATTCGCGAGACGCTGAGGGAGGGGAGATTTTGTTTTTTGCGGCGGGGTTTGGGTATGGGTGGTGGAGACGGAGACGGAGATGGTGAGAGCGAAGGTGTTGAAGGAAAAGGTGGTGGTGTCGTACCGGTAGGCTTGTCGGTGTATTTTCCCTCAATCTATTTGGCTCGAGTCAATAATCTGAAGCATTTTGGTCGACCATTTCCATGTTCTCGAGACGGGTTAATCCCAGATGAAGCTGTAGTGAATCGAGTTGACAACAGCACCGAAAGCCGCGGTTGACCGAACACTAGCTTCCGAACCCCCGAACTAGAACAACGGCTTGCCATTGAGTTTGCTGGAAAGGAAATACTCACAGCAGCAGAGGTGGCCTTCTCGTGGCTGGACTTGCCAGTGACCTTGAAGGCAACGCCGTTGGGGGCAGTGTCCTTGAACTCGAAGGTGGTGGCAGAGAGGTGGTAGAAATCCTTGTTGAGGAGCTATGAAACGGCGCAAAAAGAAGCGCAAAAGTCAGCAGGGGTTCATGAACAGTAGCAAAGTAGTTGTAGCAATTGGGTTTGTTTGAGATTTCGAAGGAATTGGCATCCCGGAGCAGTGAATTCTCGCCCATTCCTTGGTGCTAAATCCGAAGGAGCAAGAAATAGACTGGCTGAAACCGCGATGTAGACACAACCCAAGAAATCAAAACAGAGCATGGCATAGTAGGTAGTCAAGATAGCGTGGGGAGGTAGAAGGAAGCATACATCGTTGGCCGGCTTGGCAATGTCGGAGAAGGCGGGGACAGACATGATTGCGGTGTTTGGTATCTTGAAGATTATAAGTCTCAAAGAAAAGTTGTGATGAGGATGAAGATGGAGTTGGGAAGAGAGAATAATAGAACGGGAGAGGAGGGCGGGAGATGATGGAGCCTGGCAGAAAATGTTTGGGATATCAAGATTCACACAAGGTTAATCGCCTACACAGGGTTTTCTTGTTGGGGAACCCCGCTGAAGCAAGGGTTGCTCAGGCGCGTCAGGCAAGCTCTACGCTAAGCTCTCAGGTGCTAGGTTCTAAACATGCCCTGTGCAGCGCCTTAGCAAGGAATTAGCACATGGATAACCCAAGTCGGCTGATGTCGGGACTGTGTCACTTTGTCCCTTGACCGGGTGACGAAAGACAGCTTTTAGCTGGAGATCATGTAATTAATTTAAGAAATGTTCCCCAGAGCAAGGGCCCACGTGGAGGGGTAATGAACGATGGCTACAGAGAGAGGTCAGTTGAGAAGAGGGAGGTGTTAATTGGACGATAGGTCGCTCATCACCGAGAGGAAGACAGTCCACGTCAATAATCGCAACACCAAGTAGGAATCGCCTGGTATGATGATCCTAATTTTCGTTATCTTAATTTCAGGTTGCTGTAACCGCATAGAGACGTGGGCAACCTCCTTCATGCAAGTATCTCGCTGCCATATTCCATCTTTAAATTAGCTTGCATATTCTCAACGCATGAACAGCACAGAGACTAACAACTAACAACTCATGTGACTCCATCACCAACCGACCACTACCACGAGCCGAAACAGACTCCTCTGACCCATAACAGCCCAAAGGTCGACACTTGAACCAAGAGTCGTTGCATTGACGAACTGGATCGACAATGCCCACGTCCAACGACACCACTCACCCATTGGTCAGTTGACCACACCCTTTCCCCCGTGGCATTCTGACATCAAAGACCCTTCATGCATAAACAACTCAGGCGACATGATGCACCTACTGCTAATGTCAAACAGTAGTAGGATACCAAGCATTCACCGACACTTGCACTAGTATGGAAACAATGCAATTATTTCTTTCTAGAACTTTTGTCTTTATTTTTCATTCCCGTGTCCTTATCACCCAGTCCCTTTTTTTCCTGTCATCATCATTCCGAGGTCGGTAAGCAATGGTCCAAGACGCCTTTTCTCTACTTCCAGGAAAACGACACCCAGAGATGCCCCTAGATCAGGTTCACGCCAGATCCCTCAGATGGGGTAATGGAAGTTACAATGAGCTAAACAAACTTTCTCTGTTTGATATTTTGCTCGATTCGCTATATCATTAAGCCACGTTATCATATTTGGCGTTGTGGGTGGCAATGGCTCTGCAACAACATGTTAGCAATCATTCTATCTCCCTCAATCCAAGTCCGTTCGGTGCTCGGAACACGAAGAGATCACATACCGGCCACTGGGGTCAGTCTGCTTGGACCAAGTGGGAGTCCAGCGCACGACAGTTGACGCGCAGTGAGGGGGGAAGTGCTCGTCAAACATGCATCGGTACCAGTAGCTATCAACTGTTAGCCTTATCCAGGTTCCGGTACAAAACAGACGATAACTTACGCTTCCTTGCTATCGGGGATATCGTTACCCCATTCAGGCTTGGGGTTCTTCATCATCTCGTCCGTCACATGCTTCTCGGCGTTGTCCTTGAGGGCATCAATCCAGCCGTAGCCGACACCATCAGAGAACTGTTCCTTCTGTCGCCAGAGGATGTTGTCAGGGAGATAAGGCTGCTCATCGGGCTCGTCCGTGGTGTCGAAAGCCTTGCGGATGATGTACTTCTCGAGCCTGTCCTTGGTGATCATCTTCTCCTGGGGGTCGATGTTCATAGAGGTCTCGAGGAACTATTGTCCTAGTTAGTATCTTGCACCCAAACCGCTGCAATAGAAATCTACTTACCTCCTTGTCAAGGAAGGGAACACGAGCCTCAAGACCCCAAGCAGAGGTCGACTTGTTGGCTCGGAGGCAATCAGCCAAGTGTAGGTTCTTGACGCGGCGGACGGTCTCATCGTGGAAAGCCTCCTTGTCGGGAGCAGCGTGGAAATATAGGTAGCCGCCGAAGATCTCGTCGCTGCCCTCTCCACTAAGAACCATCTTGATGCCCATGGCCTTGATCTTTCGTGACAAAAGGTACATGGGAGTCGAGGCTCGGATGGTGGTGACATCGTAGGTCTCGAGGTGGAAAATAACATCCGAGAGAGCATTGAGACCATCCTCAATGGTGAAGGTCATAACGTGGTGCTTGGTACCGAGGAACTTAGCGACCTCCAAGGCGGCCTTGTTGTCAGGGGAGCCGGGCAGACCAATGGAGAAGGAGTTAAGCTGGGGGAGGTAGGTGAGAGTGTCGAGGTGGTCGTCATCATCAACGCCGACGAGACCCTCGCCAGTGTCGGGGTTCTCAAAAGGTAGAACGTTGCCGTTGGCCTCAAGAGCTTGTTTTCGAAGTCGGGTCACCTCACGCTGGGCGATGGAGGCTGTGAGACTCGAATCAAGACCACCAGAGAGTAGAACACCGAAGGGAACCTCGGCCATGAGTCGCTTTCGGACAGCTTTCTCAAGAGCATGTCGGAGGACCTTGTAATCGACGGGGTTGCTGGGGACCTTCTTGGGATCCCACCAAGAGGGGTTGAAGTAGCGAGTAGTCTCGCCAGTCTTGGAATCATAAACATGGCCGGGAGGGAAAGCAACGATCTTGTCGCACACGCTGTGCAAGCACTTCAGCTCGGACGCGAAGTAGACGGTACCAGGCTCCTTGGAGGACCAGCCTTGGTAGAAGGTGGTGATACCGATAGGGTCGCGGGCGGCAATTGTGCGGTCTTGCTTCTTGTCATAAAGGACAAAGGAGAACATGCCATCGAGGTGGTTGGGGCAATCGGTGTCAAACTCGGTGTACTGTATGCAATCCATTGTGAGCTGGCTGTTGTTGCTTGAGCCTTGGGACGAGTATTTCTCTTACCAAGGGGATGATGACCTCGCAATCAGAGGTAGTCTTGAAGTGGTACTGCTCCTTGAGGTGCTTTCGGATGTGACGATGGTTATAGATCTCACCGTTGACAGCGAGAATGATGCTGTCGTCAGCGTTGGTCAAGGGCTGGGCGCCAGACTCTGTAGAGAATGATTGTCAGCTGGTGGGGGGCTCAATTGGGGACAAAAGCTTTCCGACTTACCAACACCAACGATGCTGAGGCGCTCATGGCAAAGAACTAAATTAAAGAGTCAAAATTCGAAGCTCTGGGGTTTGGAACTCAATTGACTTACTGGTGTGGTTGGCAATAACGCTTCCGCCTGGACATGTGACTTTAGTATTTGGGATCGCGTGAGGGTTATGATCCTGTCGATAGTTCACTTACTCCAATCGGGGCCACGGTGACGGATTCTGTGCAAAACAAGTCAGTTCCGTTCCAGGGATTTTTGGCTAGAATAAAGGGTGACACCTACTGCTTTGCAAGCTTCAGAGCCGTGGGCTTGAACTTTTCCACGTCGGGATGACTGTAAGAGGGCAAAATGTTAGTCGCGCCATGATCCTTCAACAACTTTTCCCTCCGACCGCGGGGTGATTTCAATCCCAATCCCAATTCCAATTCCAATTGATGGCGGGGTCCTCATGCCCCGTGCCCCTCCAAACCACCAACAAAAGATCCATGTTCACGTTCGTAAGGGGAAAAGAGCGTACCGATGACAGGCGAAGATGCCACACATGTTTGTGGTTACAGGAGATTGCGCACGTAATGTGTGTATGGAGAAGATGAGTGTTTGACGGAGAGTAGTAGAAGGGAGAGAAAAGGACGAGACAAGATTAATATTTAGGAGTAGCTCGGGCGAGAGAAAAAAGAGGAGTCATAGCAAAACCCCACCCTCCTTCCACCGGCACAGAGCAGGCGATAAGTAAAGGTATGTGCAAGGACCGTACCAGTACCGGTACCTCGAAGCCGCAAGGCTATTGGCGGTTAATGGCCAGATCTGATACCTTCATATGACTTTGACTCGTTTAAGGTTATCCACAAGATGCTCCGCTGCGGACGCGGATGAGCATCCCTCTCCACTGCGAGAGTGACCAGCATGACGGAGGTCAGTTCAGTTGTATTGTCATGATCTACGCAATTATACTGGTAGGTACTTGTTCGCTTGAGCCTGGCTTCAATACTACGTATTCCTCGCGTGCATATGGACGGAATAACCAGTCCGTTGATAGATAACGGCTTTGGGACGCTATCAAACCAAGCCAAGACAAAATATTTTGGAGGTGGAAGTGAGTCGCACGGCCGACTTCGGCTTGTAATTCGGCGGACTTCATTGGTAGCCTCAGGTAGGTGAGTTCCTAAAACTAGGCGTTCCTAGATACATTACATAACCTGAGTACCTTTGACTTTGGCTTTAGGTTGATAAGGGGAATATAACGGACATGCGCTTTGTTACTGTTGCGTCACAGGCACAGCCAATCTTATTGTGAAAGCTGTCTGGGAGAGGTGGAAGATAAAAAAAAACATGGGTTGATAGGGTGCCTCGAAACAGGCAGACTCGATAGGAAGAAGCTTATCTGACTTGATCTATATGCCTAGTAGGAACTCCCTTAAACAATTCACTTGAGCTTTCCCTCAACTAGACTCCCCAAATAGATCTTAAATCTTCAGTCCTGCGTCCTTCATACAAGAGATATCCGCTCTCAACAGAGGTCAGTGGGGCAGATCCTGGATATTCCGACAACGCAGCCGCAAGTGATTCACCCGCCGATGAAGATCCTAGAACATATGAACCGAGAACGGCATTTGCTCGCCCAACTACCGAAACAATGTAACGTCTTGACGGAAAAAAAACTTTGTCGAGTTTCAAAGGAGTACGCTCCTGCCATGAAAATGACTGCTAACTCCCCGGTATGAAAGAATTATAAGATGAATGCCTAGCACCCCATTCCTCGTCGTATCGTCGCGTGCATCATATCATGCTGTGTTAGATAGCATCGCCCCGTGATGCCTGCACTCCCCTCACGGGCTCCAGGTGAGTTTCCGCCTTGGTATTTCCCTATAAACGCCGTAGCCTGAGTTTCTTTACAAAGAAAAATTTCGTCTAAATGGTCTCTCATCTCTCAATACGTCCCCAAAAACCTGCTCAAGGAGTAGGGTTTTCGCGGACCGTACGGCGAACCCGCTTCTCGTACTCAGCGCGATCTCTCTTGAAGAGATTGTACGCCTCCGCCTGAGCAGGAGACTCGGGGTTCGGGTCGTTGAGAAGGTCCTGAATACCCAGCAGAATTTGCTTGACGGTGATTGCGGGCTTCCAGGCCTCTTCTTCATTGAGGATAGACAAGCAGACGGTTCCTGAGGGGTAGACGTTCGGGTGGAACAGCGGGGGAACAAATTTGCCTGATTCTGTATCAGCATAGAATTCTTCATTAATTATATCTGAACGGTAGTCGCTTACATTTGGGAGGCTTTGTGGGGTACTCTGTCATGGTCACATATTAGCACGGGTCACGAGGGTATCGTATGGTGTTTGGAGTGTTGATACTCACCATCCGGAAAAGCAATGGTCAGCTTGAACAGTCCACCAGACCAGATTGTGTTTTCCTTTCCAGGAATTCCACACTCCCAGTTCTTGACATCGAGGACACCCTCCTTGGTGCGCTGGGGCTTAGCATAGAAGCCAAAAGGATGGTCTCGTCGCCACTGCTTCCTACTCAGGTTTCAGCATAGTCCGGACATCATGTGTGATGTGCAAGTCTCACCTCTCCTCCTGTAATCGGTTCTGGCAAAGCGCCATGATTTTATGGTGTGGCAAGGTCGGTCGGAGATGGGATGAATATGGAAGTGTTCACAGGCGAAAGCTATGCGAACTCGTGATCGTCGAAAGTCGCGCGAAAGATTGAACAGCTAAGAGCAATGCGAGTTTGTGGTAGCGATAGAAGGATGGAAAAAGTCGCCGGGCAGGATCTTGGTTAGGTGCACGGGTTTCTAGTAAGCCTGCTGGTCGGTTGCTGGGGGAAAAGAAAATATTCCGCGGTACAAAGGCTGGCAGAGAAAAGAAACAAATCGAGTCCGCTCGATGCCTGCTATTGTTTGCGCAGGCGTGAGGTGCAATTCACGAAACCACGTCTTGTCGATGATTCGATGCACAGGCCAGAACCCGCTGTCGTTGGTTGAAAGGAGGCGCCAGCTGGGGCACGTCCCTTTTCGGGAAACCCCGCTAGGCGGTCGCCTACTGTGCAGGGGGTGTTCAGTGTGAGTGACAGTGGAGGCTGATAGCCCAGCGCTGTCGGGTTTTGTTTTGGCGGGGTGACCTTCTGAGCCGTTAGTGAGGGGCTTTGGTTAATCAGCAGCTTGCAAAGATGGAAGGTCCAGGGCAATGCCGGGGGACTACAGCACCTAGCGCCCGAGACCGTAACTCACCTCGGCTCAGTGGTTGAAGCGGGCATACATTCACCTCGAGATTGCCCACGTACTGCAAAGGTATAAAATTACCTACCACTTAGTTTCTACAACACAGCGAATCACCCTACAGAATCTACTACGCCAGTCATAAAATCTCTTTTAAGTCACCATCTGAACTTTACTGCCTTATCAGTCTCATTTCATCCACATCTTTTGGTGGCATAAGTGGGGGTGTACGAGTGAGTCGTGCTGAGAAAGACGAGCCAGAGTTCATCATGAGTGCGGATAAAGACACGGAAGTCGCCTTGAAGGAGGAGGTTCAAGCAGAGCTTAAAGAGGCTGTTAAAGAGGACGTCAAGGATGAGGTGAAACAGGAAAAGAAGGATGATATCAAGGATACCACGGAGACCAAGGCTGAGGCTGATGTTGCTCCAGCTTCATCTGACACTCCCATGCCTGATGCCCTAGTCGCTGACCCTCCGGTCCCTAGCCCCTCGACGGTAACTCCTACTCCGGAGGCAGAACCGTCCAAGGCTGTTTCCCAGGAGGTTTCTTCTCAAGAGGCTGCTCCCCAAGAGGCAGACACTCAGGACGCCGCCGCCGCACTCACTGCAGCTGCGGCGGTGACTGCTGTCGCTGCGACAGAAGCCGTGGTAGAGAAGGTGACTGCTCTTCCAACACCGGCATCTGAGGCGTCAAAGACTATTGATGAAATGGAGGATGTCCCAGACCCAGATGAGGACGACTTGGATGATTTAGATGGTACGTTAGAAATTAAAGGGGTTCAAGGTGTATCTTGGCTGACCACACTCAGATATGTTGGATGAGTTCTCTACCGTTAAGCTAGATCAAGCCAAGCCTTCTGAGGCTGCTGCTTCTAGTAAACCAGAAGCTCCCAAGGGCTCTACTTCCTCTGGCAAACAACCTGAAGTTGAGGATGCATTCTCAGAAGAAGAGTTTGCTAAACAGCTACAGGCTGGTATGGCTGATTTACTAGGCGAGCTTGATCAGTCTGTAAGTCTGGTCTCATGATGAAAGACACAAGCAACTCTGAGGATTAACACTTTTACAGCCTGATATGCAAGCACAGTTTGAAGACATCTTCAAACACATCGCTGCGGCAGAAGGTGCTGGAGATGCACCACCTCCAAGCGCCTCAAAAGGCTCAGCCTCCCAAGCACCTCCTGAAGATGCTTCCTTCCAAGACACCATCAAGCGGACCATGGAGCGTATGCAAGCCTCGGGAGACCAGGCTACAGCTGCTGCTGCCTCCGGGTCCGCTGATGATTTCATGTCTGAGATGCTCAAGCAGTTATCTTCAGGCGACCTTGGCGATCTGGGAGGCGAGGGCAGCGAGGAGGAGTTCTCCAAGATGCTTATGGGCATGATGGAGCAGCTCACCAACAAGGAAATCCTCTACGAGCCCATGAAGGAACTCGATGAGAAGTTCCCTGAATGGCTGATCAAGAACCGCGACTCGACGCCCAAGGACGACCTGAAGCGCTATGAGGAGCAGCAATCCATTGTGCGTGAGATTGTGGCCAAGTTTGAAGAGAAGACATACTCGGATTCCAACGCGACGGATCGCGAATTCATTGTGGACAAGATGCAAAAGGTTTATTCAATTCCCCTGTCCTTGTCCCTGTTGAAATTCTTGTCACTGACTAGCCACCCAGATGCAAGCAGCCGGGTCGCCCCCCTCTGATCTAGTTGGAGATATGCAGTCGGCACAAGATGCCCTCAACCCAGGAGATGAAGCCTGTAACCCTCAGTAGATTCCAGGCCTGGATTTTCCTTCCAAGTCATCTATATACCCTTTCCTAAAATGATAGCTGTGCACATCTGTTGATAAGCCACTGGTATTTCCCAAACGCCGTATCCCTTCCTCGATGGTCCGATCAACCCCAACTCCGAGCGAGCAAAGTTGTAAAGCAGGAGAAAAAAAAGCAAATGATTGGAGGAAGCATGTTATTGCATCTCAATGTCTCCAGAAGTGTCCATTCGCTCTTGTGACTGGGACTGCGTGTTCTGTTGGGATTGCTCTTGTGCAATAAGCTCCGCAAAGACATCGTCATAGTCTTTGTCTGATAGTGTAGGTGAAGCTGGTCGTTGTGAGGAAGCCACCTGTTGTTCCTCGTAGGATGCAAGCATGGCCTCGAGCTGCTCTTCCTCGTCCATCATCATCTCATCCTCTTCTTCAGGAATTGGAGAGTGCTCTTGGTAAAAAGTCATGGCCTCTTCGATATCAGCCTCTGTGATATCAGGGGCATCGCGAGATAGCTGTCCCCGATCGGCAAGATAATTTGTTTTCAAGAACTACAATTCATGTTAGTGATAGCGAGATGATATAAAGTGAATCGGCCATACCTGTCCCTCAATATCTCTACGTTGCCAAGCCTTGTCCTCGCGACTGTGTCGCACATTCTGAAGGAACAGCTTCCGTCGGCCTTCCTGCACCTCCTCTCGCTTCCGATTTACAGGATTTGGTCGCGTGGGGCGCGAAGCAAATTTGAATTTGGGGGGCTTAATAGGAGAAGACTGAACCTGTCGCTGCGAGAACGCGTTTCTGTCAATTGGTGAAAGTGGCGATGATGCGCGAACAGGTGAAGAGGAGAGCGGCGATGATACGGCAGGGCGATGGTCCCAAGAACCAGAGAAGATGGGGATAGGAGCAAAAGACAGCATGTT
Organism: Fusarium sp. NRRL 53497; assembly: GCA_013184445.1. Lineage (NCBI taxonomy): Eukaryota > Fungi > Ascomycota > Sordariomycetes > Hypocreales > Nectriaceae > Fusarium > Fusarium sp. NRRL 53497. The sequence goes on from JABCJZ010000107.1 coordinate 39,951, forward strand.
TTCCGCTGTGGGGTTTTCGTGCTTCTGTTGCATAGAATTGCAGTGGTCCAATATGAAGCAAATGTTGGGGGAGCTTGAATAGTGTAAGAGCTTCGTGTTGTAATGACGAGATGAGTGGTCGTGGGCGTGTAAAGAGGTGAGCTTTACGCGATACAGTCGCGGTCGCGTAATCACGTGATATGGTGCCGATCTTACAAAAAAAAGTGTCAGGTGGGTGGCCAATTCGCCCCCGAAGATCGCACCCGGTCCAAGCCGAGCCATGGGCCGGCCTTGATGGACGGAGGTTTATCGGAATCGGCACACCCAAGCAAAAAAAACTGTCGACTTGATTTTGGTTGACGACATGATCTAAGCCTAAGCCTGGCCTCTACAGTGCCCACCTGTATTCATCCCTTTCTCGTTGGCCTTTTCTTACTTTAGAATGAGTACTCTCATTTTTGCTACATAATATTTCCCCCTGTTAAAGTCGCTCGGTGGCCAGATGAACGCCTTATCTGTCTCGGCCTTTGCGACTCGCATCGCCGCTCGACCATGGACCTGCTCGACTTGTAGGAGCCAATTGGTTCGCAGTAAACCCTTTCGAAACGTCAGCACGAGAGGTTTTGCTTTGGGGAAAGGCTCGCGAGGGAGCAATGGTCACAAGTCCGGCCCCAGGCGGCCTCTATTATATGCCTCGGCCGGTGTTGGAACTGTAGGCGCAACCGCACTTGCGTTTACTGACGACATCAAGAACAGCTATGAAGCAGCGGAACGGACAGGCAGAGTTGCGGTTGCGCTCGCTGTGTGTATCAATGAGTATGCTGCCACCTGGTATTTGGCGCAAAGGCAAAACTAACTGTCTAAATAGTTATCGAACAACATTGAATGCGAGAGAGACGACTGAGGATTATGACGAAAAAGAGAATATACTTAAATCATGCCATAAACGATGCGCCGAACGAACCCTCGTTGTGTTGGAAAAGAATGGCGGTATCTTTATCAAACTTGGGCAGCATCTGGTACGAACTACACCAACCTTCGACTCCGAGCAATTGGACTAATAACTATGTCAGAGTGCTATGAACTACCTATTACCATCAGAATGGACAAACACCTTTATACCACTACAGGACCAGTGTCCGGTATCTTCGCTTGAGTCGATAGAGGATATGTTCCGCAAGGATACGGGAGAGGAGCTTTGGGATTACTTCTCTGACTTCGCTCCTGAGCCAATTGGCGCCGCTTCTCTTGCTCAGGTGCATCTAGCATCCATTAAGGGTTCAAATCAAAAAGTCGCAGTCAAGGTTCAACATCCAGAGCTAGAGGCATGGGCACCGCTGGATCTCGCGCTCACCCGGTATACGTTTTCGACTCTAAAGCGATTCTTCCCCGAATACGACCTTGAGTGGCTCTCGTCTGAGATGGATGTTTCTCTTCCAAAAGAACTAGACTTTCAAGAAGAGGCCGACAACGCTCGCCGCATGAAGGAACATTTTGCAAAGATTCCACAATTACCCCTGATCATCCCCGAGGTCATCTGGGCCAAGAGGCGAATTATTGTTATGGCTTGCGAAGCAGGAAGTCGGCTTGACGATCTCAAGTACTTGGATAAGAACGGTATTGACCGTGATGAGGTATCGGCCACGTTGGCCCGTATCTTTAACGAGATGATCTTCGGTGATGGCGCGCCCCTACACTGTGATCCTCACGGTGGTAACATTGCAATCCGCAAGAACGCTACTCGACGGGGCCTTGGACGTGGCCCTAACTTCGATGTTATTCTGTATGATCACGGCCTCTATCGCGACATTGAGCTTCCTATGCGAAGGTCGTACGCCAAAATGTGGCTAGCAGTTATTGATGGCGATATGGACCGTATGAAGAAGTATGCACACGAGGTTGCTGGCATTGAGGACAAGGACTTTCCGCTTTTTGCTTCCGCAATTACTGGACGGGATTACAGCATCATCAGCAAGTCTGGTTCTATTCTTGAGACTCGAACAGCTGATGAGCAGAAGACGATGAGCGGTGCTCTACAGGAGGGACTCATCGTCGACCTCGTTCAGCTTCTCAGTCGTGTCCCTCGCATCATCCTCCTGATTCTCAAAACCAACGATCTCACCCGCAGCCTGGACGAGAACCTTCAAACACAGCAGGGTCCCATCCGCTCGTTCATGATCCTGGCGCGGTACTGCACAGAGACTGTGTTCCATGAGAAACTCGAGGAGATAGGCCAAAACGGATCGCTCTTTTGGCCACTCAACGCTATACGAGTGTTATCCGCATGGGTTGGCTTCATGCGGGTAGAAATTAAGTTGGAGGCTTTTGAATTGTGGCTATTTACCAAGAGAATGCTGGGTCTGGGTGGCGTAGAGTTTTCAGGGGCGGCGTTCCAAAAGTGATGGATGATAATGACTTAGAAGAAATATTGCTATAGAACGTACATAATTTGCTGGCTGGGCAATTGAAAAACAAATAGAGTTCAACTTCTGCGCTTGAATCATGTCTGTCTCTTGATAGCAATAGTGTGTTGTTGCTGTTTGTGATGAATTCAGGGGCAAGTCGGCTGGTTACATGTTCAAGTTGCCATTCCCATCATGGAAGGATTCGTACAATAAGGTATACAAACACGTTAGCACCTTCCTACCTTAGTACTTACTTTAGATACCTAGACACCATGGAGAGTGCAGCAGTGAATCACTGTGGGTGGTTAACCGGCAGGTGCTTGCTCCTGTTCCTTCCTCCACTGCCCGCAATTGCCTTCTCAAAGCGCTTTCCTAGAAGCTCCATCTCACTTCTTTAATCTTCCCTCACGCATCAGCTCACGCTTCACACTTCTGTGCTTCCCAACAACTCGATTCTTCAAAGAATCGGCATACCAAGATTCTCTCTTTCTAACATTTCGTGATGAATCTTCTCCTCTTCCTCATCTGAAGGGTTGCCTTGCTTCGCTCACTTCAACTTCCTATCATCCAGTTGAAACACCACGATGTCCTTGCTTTCTTTACCAACAGAGTTGGTGCTTTATATCGTAAAGCGGCTTCCTTTTTCAGATATTGAAGCTTTGGCGCGTGTTTTTAATACACGACTCTTCTACTTGTGTATCCCATTCATAAAAAAAATGGATACGTACGGAAAGAAATTGGAAGTGGATGACTCGAATATTTGGTCCCCCATGCTATAACAACATGTTCTATGTCGACAGCGACGAAGTGGCCGAGGCCATAGGGTTCTCTTTCCTGGATGAGATCATTTATCGAGACGCCCCCCCCCCCGAATTTCGACTATCTAAACCTCACAGGGAATCTTTCATTCCTCGAAGAAGACCTCACGGACGACGACTACTCCTGGCAGGCAGCAACGCCCCCTGACGCCAACAAAGGGGAGAACATCATCGAAGACGCAAAGAAGTTAGGGATTGTGCTACCTGATGGACTTGTCAATTTCATATCAAGTAAGAAATTGCAGAAACAAATCAGCGCTCTCCAGGGGTGGCCATGGGCAGAAGACAGAATCCGGAAATGCCCATCAGCAACGAACCAAGGAGCAGGGGGTTGTATTATCAGCATCATGCGTCAAGATGGCAGCCATGACGAATGGAGCCTATATCTTCGCCCTGGGAAAGATGGCGAACATTGCATCCTAGACGGGCCATCATATGTCAACATGGACAAGCATCAGGCAGCCGAAATGCTAGTGCAACAAGGTATAGCAACACAAGAGGAGGTGGATGCTGGCATAAGAGAAGGGTTTCCTCTTGCTTATGTCCCCCCGTATTCGGAGATGGGAGCGAGATGCGGCAGTCGCCAGATGAGAATGGAGAGTGCTTGGTTTGAGGACTGGTTGGCAGCTTTTTTCTACCAAGATCGCTTGTGTGATATAGCTTTAGATATAGCTGATGGGTATTCTGTGGAGATCACCGATAAGCTGAGGGCGTATATTGACCATAACCATCGTCGGTAAACACGAGCATGTAGCCCATGAGGAATGAAGCATTTTTTGTTCGACATGCGACGCTGGTCACTAAATGTTTCATAGTCTTATACATCTAAATCAAAAAGAAGAAGGAAAAGAAGTCCTCACATGTTCAGTATAGACAAGTTTCTGTGTAGATTTATATTACAAGAAATGCAATTCCGCTCGGTATTAAACCAGGGATCTTCTCAGTGTTCACGAGATGCCACAAGCAACTAGACCATGTAACCTTTGATTAATAGAAGATGCTGAACAGGCAGCACATTTGTAGCGTTTGGATGACAGTTTCGCGACGTCGATAGTGGTTGTGGAGTTGAACTGGGACCCTCACCCTGTTGAACCCTGAGTGGGGGTTGGAACTATTATGCATGGTCCTTTCGGAGGCGAGACGAGGCACATCCGTGTCTCGTCAGTAGAACGAACACCAAAAGCAATACGGGCAGTCACAACGTATGAGATGTCTGCATAATGCACAGCTTTGCTAAATGAATAATATCGTTCGCTACCTAGGTATAATGCCACTATCATAATAGTTCTTCATGTTCTTATCCAATACAACTCCATGCCAGAATATTAGCTCCTACAGCATATTCCACTTAAATCAACTCGAACTCCATTCCATGCCGGCTTACTCAAACGATCCCTTACCCAACAAACCACCCACAACTCCAATTCTCCTTTCAGCTCCTTTGACTTTCCTCTCCTCTCTCTTTCGTTCGTTCTCCTCGAGCTTAGCTCGTCTCTCGCTATCACGGGCAAAGGCATGCACGCCACTCTTCTTGCTCGCTCCTTTCTTGATCTTGGCGTCTTCTCCAAATCCGCTCGCTGGCGCTGATGAACCAGAGCTCGCGGCGGAAGCTGTACCAGATACAAATGAGTTTGTAGTGGCACGGCGTAGCAGAGCAGGAACCTTGAACGAAGAGCTTGATACTGTTGCAAAGGCAAGACGGCCAGTGCTGACGTTGGAAGAACTATTGCGCTTTAGGCTGATGCGGTCAACGACAGCGACGCGGCCACGGCGGGGGTTGGGCCCATCGTTCTCCTTATCGTTGCGGGCTTGCGTAGGGGCATCTTCTTCGGCCTCGCTGTCTGATCCAGCTTCAGTTGCAGGGATCACTGAGCCATGAGGTTCTTCTAGCAGATCAGACAAGGTCTCACGAACTTCCCCAATGTTGGAGGGCTTCTTGCCATCCTTGGTTCTACGCAAGTAGGCAGGGGCCCTGTTGTCTGCAGGCCCGAGGATCTTTTGAGGTTGGCTGTCGGGAACAGTCTGAACCTTGCTGCTTTCCTCATCCTGAGACTGGGATTGCGAGGACTCATTCGTCTCTTCAGGGGCATCCAGAAAGTCCATCTCATCGTCACTGCCGCGGTCTTCTATGGTTCGCAAGAAAGCCTGGTTACCAGGGTTCTCGGCGATTTTCTTGACACGTTCATCGGCAAAAAGAGCTTTCTGCATCTTGGCAAATTGCCGACGCTTCATTCGGCGACGGGCCTCACCATCGTCATCAGAGTCGTCGAGATCATAGCCTGCACCTCGCTTACGGCGAAGCATACCAGTCGTAATATCCTTGAAAAGCTTCTCGACTTGCTTCTCATCTTCCGCACGCTCTCGGTCGCTGCAAAAAGTTAGAATATTGCGATCTATCGCATATGGGTGACACTTACGCATAGAAGGCAGCGAGCTTAGCCTCATCGATATCGTTACCAGCAGCGTCGTCGATGATTTCCTTGAGCGAGGCAACAGACTCATTATCACTGTCCTCACCATCTGCACCACCCAGGCCAGCATACTCATCCTCGGATTCCTCGGCCTGCTCCTGAACCATCTCCTTGGCCTTACTGTTCTTGTGGTCAAACTCTGCTTGGAGACGCTTCTTATGCTCCTTTTTGGCATCCTCCTTCAACTTGCTAAACGCGGTGTCAGACTTTTCGGCAACTGATGGCTCTGGAGTTTCCTCAATACGCTCAGACATCTCCATTCTACGACGAAGACGGCCACGGCGGACTAGTGGTGAAGCTTGGGTTGGGTCTTCATTATCGACCAACATAGTCTCTACAGTGGAAACCGGTGCCTCGATGAATCTGTCCTTCAAGGGTGTTTGGTCTTGGAGGCCGCCATCTTGAGTGAAATCGATCATGTCGGAGATCTGAGTACTCTCTTCCTGAAGGAGGCTGTCGAGGCCACGCATCTGAGACTGAGAAAAGTCTAGAATAACACCCTGGGTAGTCTTTTGGGTGTCGTCCTTCTGGCTGTCTAGAACCATGTCCTCCATAGGCTCGTCCATAGTCACCGAGAAGTTGGAATCGGGAAAGTGATCGAAGTCGGGCATCATAGATTGAGTTGGATCATTAGCAGAATTCATTTGGCTGTCGTCCATGGTACCGGCGAAGATCTGGGTGAGCCCAAGGTCAGCCGCTCCTTGCACGGGCAGACCAGGGATGAAGTTCTTCTTGGCAGAGCGTAGTACTGATCTGGGCGCGGTCGGTGATTGCGTGTTAGGCACTAGTGGTGACGTGTGGACAGTTGTTTTTGGTTTGGGGGTCATTTCAACTGTGCCATCCTCCTCATCGTCAGAAAGAACAATGGGTTTTCGTGTTCGTCGTTTTCTCGTAGCAGGCAGCTCTTCGACGTCTTCATGAACATCTTGACTGACGACAGGAGTGGAATCATCATCCTCATCGACAGAGGCCTCGGACTCTCCATCTTCAACCTCACCTTCGACTATGGAGTTATCGTCCACTTCATCTTCGTCACCCTCTTCCTTCTCATCTTCAGATCCAGACAGCTCAACAGCTGAGACTTCCCCGTCCGCTTCGTCTCCAGATGCTTGATACTCCTCATCATCGCTGTCATCCCAAGCCAAGGGGTCAACTTCACCATTCTCTTTCTTCTCCTTCTTGGCAGCAGCTCGTTCTACCTGCATAATCTTCTGTGCTTCCTCTCTCGCCCTGGCAACAATGTCATCGACGTCCTGCATTTGGCGCTCACGCTCTTCTGCGGTCTGGATGACGACACCTTGAGCCTTGAGCATATCAAGCCTGCGGTCACGCTCCACCTTGGCTTGTTGCCGAGCCTTCTGCTGAAGATAGGCCTGAAGCTCACCTGCTGTCATGCCGTGATTTTCGTTCTTTCGTCTCGTCTCCTTGCGAGGAGATTTGACTTGTGCGAGGGCACGCAGCGCATGAACGGAGCTGTGTTCTTGGGCCTTCTTGGTGGGTGCCATGTCAAACACAGCTCGAATTTTGTCCTTGCTGGTTGTTGTAATTTCCAACTCGTCATCTGAGTCCACCATGGTCACATTGGCTCTCACGGGTGGAAGTTTGACTCGGAATTGGCGTTTGGCTTTTTGAACTGGCTGTTCCTGTTCGTTTTGCGTTTCTACAGCCTTTCCTTTACCCTTGTCTGGTCTCAGTTTGGTTGTCTCGGCCAGGTTATCGATAGTCGGTAAGTCGAAGTCATCATCCTCAGCAGCAGTTTGTGGTGCTGCAACAGTCTCAGTTGTGTCTTTCGATACTGGTGGAGAACTGGGGGGTGTATCGGCATCCTGCATCTCGACATCGCTATGAGGGGTTGGTCCCCTGCTCGAGCTGGCAACCTTTGAAATTGGTTCGCCTGCTGGCCGGAAGTTAAAGCGTTCAAACAAGCTGTTCTTGGTGATCTTCTTTCGTGTCTTGGCTTCATGCGCCAACTGCATGTTTCTCGACATCCTCTGGGTTTCTCTGTTCATCTCCTCAATGGCTTTCTTGCTCGCTTTTCGAGCACTAGGTCTCTCGGCCTGTGTGAGTCGCCGACCACCTTCGTCATCGGTAATGCCTGAATCGTCACCATCCGAGTCCATCTCCTCCAATTCCTGTGCGAGTTTTTCTTGTTGGTCACGTTTTTCAGCCTTTTTTGCTTCCTCCGCGGCTTTTTTATCGCGGTTCTTTTGCGTGTAGCGATCAACCATCGCTTTGAGGCGATCAGGTTTTAGGGCAGGCATGTCGTCTTCAGAACCCGTGTCGTTTTGTATAGATCTGGACGGCGAACGGCGAACAGGCGATGATACGAAAAGTGCTGGGCTGGAACCACGCGAGGTGCTTCTGGCAGCCGGTGATGAAGGCGCCTTGCGAACTAGTCTTCGACGTGCAACGGGAGCGTCATCTTCTTGTGATTGAATGTCGGGCATATCGACATTGTGTTCCTTTTCGGCGTCTTTAGCATCCTTCTCTTGTTGCTGTATTAATTTCTTTACGCGGTCTCTGGTGGTCTCGTTTTGATTAGAGTTACTTTCTGGCTGCTTGGTTGTTCGTGTGATGCCCTGCATCTTAGCCGCCAGCTTGCCTCGAGGTCTGATGATGTCGTCTTCTGATTCATCGGACGCGTCTCCATTTTGTGTAGGCTGTTGTAGTAGGTCGAGGTGTTTTGTGGGTTTGTTGTTTGTGTTCTTTTTAGAAGGGGATTGTTCCTCGTCACTGCTCTCAAGAGCTGCAAGTTGAGCTCTGAACTTGGATTGTGGTGACAGAGGTTCGGGTGTTCCGCCCGGTGATACGGGGGAAGAAGCTCGAGAGGGGGTAGCCATTGCAAAGGCAATGGTAGTGTGTATTATGTGATTTGATGAATTGATGCAAAGACAGAACAACAAGTGAATCGACGCTGAATAGGCCTAAATCTGGTGTGAATGGGTGTTAATGGGAGAGTGGATGGTGAATTGGGAGAGCCTGGGAACAGAAGCCCATGTCAAAGTGATAGTGGAAGCTTTTACGCGACGCGCGGGCCATAAAAAAGCGTTGGCGTGGAGAGACGCGTTAAAACGCATCAATCCCGCGTAAAGTTTACTTTCAATTAACACCCCTGTAATGCCGATCCTTATCGCTTACCGTAGCTAGACTGACATCATTGGCTTGTATACCCTCAGATTTCAGATTTACACCAACTGAGATACAGTCCTCAGGGGGTACAAATGTAAAACAGGTACTTTAGACCCTTCTTTTAAGCAGCCAATCTTCTCTAGAATTCTTGAAGATCAGTCTAGTATTATCTCTATCTATATACTTAGTTAATGATCTCCTATTGGCCTCTTTAATTCCGTTGTGGCAAAAAATACCTATTAAATCGCGGAAATGAACATTTGCAACCCCTGCGGACTGTACCGAGATGGATGCGTTCTCAAGTTCCACATGACAATCCAAGATTTCAACAAACCCACAATATATCGTTGTCAATATCAATATTGAGAATACGAGGGCCATCATAATGGGTGAAATACATCTTGAGGAGCATGGCACATTCTATTCGGTAAACCATGACTGTGTAGCTAATTTATCTCTGCTCCATTCTTTTATCGTTTCATGGTTTTCATATAGCAATCTGTGCATCCGGTAAAGACTGTCCTAAATGTCCTCCTCTTTCAAAGCAATTGATATCAGTAGCACCAAGCACAGACGTGTGCGCCTAGAAGAGCTTGTGCTCAAGAGTCATGTCAGACTCAGGCTCAAGACCAACGCAAGCGCGGAAGATATTGGTCAGAGCAGCGCGCTGCTTGGCCAGAGCATTGACAACGGGAGTGCCAGGAGGAGTGAGAGGAGCCTTCAGCATGTAGCTAAGGACGCTCAGAACGCTGTGGAAGCTCTTGTACTCAGTGGTAGCGGTGCCATCAGAGGATGCAGCCTTCCACTGGATACGAGACATCATCTCAGCAATGATGACCAAATCGATGATCAAAGGAGAAGCAAGGAGGGAGTCCTCGCAAATGTTGAAGAGCCTGGAAAGTATTAGTCTTGAACCTCATGTTCAGAATTTTGGCATCAACTTACGAAATGGTCTGGTGGCCACCCATGAAAATCTCGGCGTAGTACTCGTCAAGAGCACGCTTGTTGTCGGCAACAGCGGGCATGTACTTGATGACAACGCAGTGGTCGGGGTGCTCGCCCTTCTTGTACAGGACATGGTTGGCCTCAACCATGTCGTCAACGACGTTGGACTTGGAGATCTCCTTGGAGCGGAACTGCTTCTGGGAGCTCAAGTTCTTGCCGTCGTTGTTGCCAAGGTGGTTGTAGCTAGCAATGGAGGTCAACTTGATACCAGCGTTGATGAGGAAGTCAACGAGGGCAGACTTCATCTTGGTCTGGCCAGACTTGAAATCATCACCGCCAATGAAGGCATTGTGCTGCTCAGCAAGCTCAATGGCACCAGGGACGAAGGTGTTCTGAGGAGAGCCGTTAATGAAAGGGGCCTTCTCAAGGATACAAGCAACGGCAAAGACGGTGGAAGGAGAAACCTCCTCGTGTCCCTGCTCAATGGCCTTGAGAAGGTTGTCAGCGGTATCGTTTACACCCTCGATCAGGTCGGCATATCGTTCAGTGTTTGCAGTCCACATGATGATGACCTTGTCCAGGCCGTTCTTGGCCTTGAAGTCGCGAATATCCTGGCGGATCTTCTCAACATGGGCCCAGCAGGCCTTAGTACCCTCGAGGACGTTGTCGGCACGATCCTCCTGGTTGGCAGCAATGAAGTCAGGGTAGTAGATGGAGGGAAGGGGAACCATCTCAGCCATCTCCTTCTTAACCTGGGCCTTGAGGGTAGGCTCGAGGACCTGAGCGCGGTCCATGGCCTGAGCCAAGTTCATCTTGCTGATGTCCCAGCCACCAATTACAAGGTCGTTGGGGTGAACCATGGGAAGGATGTTGTGGAAGGGAATGTTAACCTCCTGATGAGTCTTGGCGTCATGGCCAAGCTTGAGGGTAGATCCCATGACAACAGAGCCGTAGTAGTTGGACTCACGAGGACCCTCCTTGGTGTCCCAGGCGAGCTGGCGGCGGTTGGCGAGGATACCAGCGGTAACGGTGGTGCCGTTGTTGCCTCCGAGGCCAACCAACATCATACCGACCTTGGGAATCTTACGGTCGACCTTGAAGTCGTAGAGAGTCTCGTTAGGAGTAGCAACATACTTGCCGTTGGCATCAACTTCAACCTTGGTAGTGCGGTAGGTGTATCGGGAACGAATTTCCGCATCAGTGTAGGTGACGTTGGGGGAGTTGACGGTGAAGAGGTCCTGGGTAGCTGAGGAGCCTCGGCCGTTATAGACCGGCCCGTTCGAGGAGCCCGTGCCGACTTCCGCGTGAGGAGCCATGATGATTGGGTGGCTTTACGTGGAAATTTGCGATTTGATTGAGATTAGACGGGTTCTGGGTGTAGTTAGACCTTTACTGTTCAAAGGTCGAGTCCGCTGAGCCTCCGGAATCGGCTGAGCAGCGGGCTCCTGCGAACGGGTGGTGCGTCCTGGTGGAAGGTTAGCATTTGCTTCATTTTTTTCATGTTTGTTTATTTAATATCTCAATTGGTCAACATACGAGTTAAGGAGATTGGAAAACGTCTTGACGACTGTAGTGACCAAAGGTCAAGACCTTGGTCGTTATGATAAGATTGATAGAGGTTTGGAGGGGTGTTTTGTTGATGGCGGGGTAGCGGGGCAGACAGATGTCAAGAGTGAGAGGTTTTGGTAGAGAAAAGGGATGAAGTTTTGTATAGGTTGTTTTAGCTGATTGTAAGTTGACAGAGTTTGTTGGTAAAGTAAAAGAAGTAGAAAGTTGAGTGTTGTTCGGGGACGGGGAGGGTTCAAATATGGCAGAGCTTTAGGAGACGTACCTCATTGTACTGCCACTTTTCCCTCTCTTGGCTGTCGTGGACGTTCGGGCGGTGAGCGCTGACCAGGAACTGATAGTGGAGTATTGATATTCTAGCGGCTGGGGACGCGGAGACTTCGGAACAGCGTATTGCAGTGAATATCAAGCTACTGTAAGCTACTGTATGTTTTTCATGTGAGTTTGTGGACACCTGATGTGAGCATCTATTGGATTCCTACGCAACCGAGCAAAAGGTACCGTCCCCATCCTCCAGATTTTCCCACAATTCTCCCACAATTTTTACCCATGGGATTGGGGTTCATTTGGCGGAGACGGCTTCAAAGTCAACCTCATAAGAGCTGAGGGTTGGCCTCGACTGGCAGTTATCGTCCTGCTTTTCCTACCGAAAACCATGAATACCTTATGTGAGGAATAGACTTGTTGATATTTGTCGAATCTATTTGGGCTAGTCGAGAGGTACTTTCGGGACACCACCGCACACTCATGCAACTTAACCCTGTCTTGTAAATTACTCTCCTCTGCCGAACCATTGGCCTGAGCCCCTGGCGTTGTGCATCTCTCAACATCCGACTGCTTGTCACTTTGTCCAAATTTCTTAGCTCGTGCGAGAATACATAATGGGCATCGTCTCTAAGCGCAGCCAATTGGCTGGTGTTGTGCTGTCAATGTCATTTTCCGTGATTGGCTCTACCCGGGACCGTGGGTGATCATACAAGTTGTCCTAATGTCGTTGGGATATTCGGCAGCCAGCCAAGAGTCCAGTATCAGACCAGGACGGGTAAAAGGTCTTGTGTGGTATAGATTTAACCGTCGATAATTCACTGTCCACGTCCATATATTAATGCCATAATCAACAATTCTACGACAGGCACATCGGAAAGATGCTTCGAGAGCCTCAAGATCAAACATTGTTCAGGTTTCGTTTCGATAATGAAACCACATCTGACGATCAACGTCCAAAGTCAGCTTTTATTACCCATTCAAAGATCTCATCTAGCGGTACAGAAACCAAAAGATACAGAGAGGCGAGATCCCGGCTATCAATAGCATCTCGATGCACCCTTATCAAACACGTATACTTGCATCAACCGGGCTTCCAGTATTTCCAAAACAATTGGCTTACGATATTATCACTGCAGCTGGCCAAGATCATCTGGACCTTGTTCCAGTTATCCCCGGCTTTTGCCTGTAGGCGATCAACCTCAATTAACACACACTAGTTCAGCACCATGATATCCCGCAGAGGCATCAGCGGCTAGAGCAATAAGTCGGTTGGTTTCTTTTGTTGCATCGCTTTGCTAGCAGTAGCAACCCCAACCTCTCGATATTGCAGATCTACGATGACTTGCCCATCATCCTAAGGAACTGCTCCATTCACATGTAACATGAAAGTGCAGTAGCCTCGGGGTAGAAAAAAACAACAGGAACCCCTTTAAACAATTCTCTTATGATAGAAAGGGCGTATCGATGATAATAAATTATATAAGAGAATCATAATTTTGGAGTACTTGCTATAAGATATTATAAACCTTATAAAGATATTATCATACTGTGTAAGTTTAGGGAGGACTTTATACATACCTATCTTGGGTTGGTCGATTCTGTGTTTTTCTTCGACCCCCGAGAGCAGGAAGACCGCAAGCCGAAACGAAGATCCACAGCGTTTCTGTGTGGTGTTGAGATCGTCAGAAAATCCCGGTCTCCATAACATCCGCTCTCACCGTCTAATGCGGGAGAGTCTGGCGTTTGGGTCTAAATCACTCATAATGGTCGCTATGTGGATGCCTCGCGAGAAGTCGTAAAGGTGTGGGTACAGGAACTAGAGAAGGAATACACACGCGACGTCCTTGACGTGTCTGTTCTCTCGAACATATCCTGTTTGGGAATTGAAACTGAAATTGAAAACATCACTCTAACAGTGTTGTTGAGTCCATGTCTAGTTCATCCAAAATGACTACCCAAGACAGTAAGGCCGATCAATATCGGCTCTCACGATAACAATATCCAGCGCTGCACTCATCTACGCCCCTAACTCTGATATTCGGAAAGCTTCCATGCCTAGAACTCGAGTGAAACATGGCGTTGTATTTCCATTGCCAGGACGGCATTTCAACTTCCTACACCCAAAAACCCCATGCAAGCAGAGTTCCCATGCCTGTGTCTACTAGAATGTCTGTAGAAACGACTCAGACTCAGGGTCCAGAAGCCCGTTGCTAGCTGTCGATTATCAACGGCATTTCTGCTTGTCAGGCCCATGTGGTAGGACTGGTCACGTTCATCAGATAGCCGATCGACGATCATGCTTCAAAAACCACTCCGGTCTCAGCCACTATCATGGTGAATCATGCAAGCTATCGCTCTCAGCAAGAGCCGTGCAGTCCCGCCAGTGTCGAATGACGTGCCCAATTCTACCTTTTGGACAGAGGGCACAGCGGTAACTCCTGAGCTCATGACTAGCTAGCACGAGCACTAAATCCTATTTAGCATCTTGAGCTTGAGGTCATCAAACGGTTGATGGGGAACTGGCACGGTAGCTTCAGAGGCTCGTGTTAATTTATTGCGTTGGCTTTGGAGTGTGAAAGTGGGAGTGACACCTCGTGTCGAGTCACGGAAACCATAAAGGTTGATTAAATAAGGTCGATTAAATAAATGACTGACATTTCTGGGACACCCTGAGCTATCGAAGAGTATCCATGTCTCTGAATGAGCATCATCATCAGACATCTGTCGCAATAAGTTGAGGGGATATCTCCCGATGCAGCTCTGGAACGCTAACATCTCGATTTGATGATCAACATCTTTTAGTGATCGTGGAGGCTGTCTCACAATTCTTCTGCGACACACTGAGAGTGACCGCCAAAAAATTTAATTGTGGCGTTCCCAGCTACCGATCTATTGAAAATTAGGCCGATGCGTGGTGTCGGCCATGGTTGATGTGCTTCAACCACCCTGTATTAAATGTCGTAGCGGATTCTTGATCTCCCGATCAGAGACCTGAGACAGTGGATCATCGCTTGGCACACTTGGTTTCTCTTCTGCAAATACGGATAGTAATTAGGCTTTGAAGATCTCGTCTGAGCTATCCGTACTCTGCACTTGTGGAAGACGCGACGGGACAAGGACACGCAATGCAAATGGAAGAGACCTGAAGCACGCACTTGCATTGCATTGATCAATTTTTTGCATCACCGAGTGTCACTCCAACCATGAGATGGAACCTGCTGTATTTGGTGTGTGCCGTGAAGATCCACCACGGTCCCCCACGGCTCTACCACCGAAAGAGGTCAAGCAGGCAAGCAATACAGGACCCAGAGACTGGGGTTAGTTATGTGAAGCTCATTTATTGCTTGTGCAAACCAATTGAAGGGCGGATGGGTTAGTGATCGCATAAATCATACGCTTGCAGGCTATATCCAGCTCTGTTAAACCCGAACTATGTGTGAAAGCTAAACCAGAATGAGAAATGAGTCTCATAACTTACTTGGCGAGTAACGTTGTCATGCAGCAGAGATGTTGTCAGAAAACGCCAATTGTCTTGCAGAGCCGGATATTTACATTGCAGTAGCCAGCAACAAAGTTGGATTCTAGACGTTGACAGGCGGACCTTTTGGCACCACACCACGAGTAATAAAAGAAGCGTTAAATGAGGCAGATCCCCTTTCGGTGGAAGACCATCTTGAACAAGACTAGTGGTTCAAGGGAATAATGCCCTCATTGGACAGAGCTTCCTGCAAGGTACCCGAGTTGTCGACGGTTGTCAGTGGATCTCGTCTACCTTAACCATGCCACGAGCAACAGTGGATATGGCATCAATGGCTAGCTAGGTTGCAGAGAACCTTCTGTGGCGTATATCCCATGACTGATTCGGCTGAGGCCGGGCTTCATCTGGCTCGTTTCTTTGGTTCTTCTCTTTCGACTGTTGCGGAATCCGTTTAATGAGTCGATTTTAGGGCATCAAGCTTCGGGCCACTGAGCTTGACGCATCAGGAGACCAACGAGATGCAAACGAAGGAATAAGATGGATGCAATCATTGTCGGTGCTGCCAAGGGCCAATTGCGGACTGTCATCTACAATAAGAACTCTTCCGCATCGGGCATTCTCATCCTCATCTCTATCTCATGCAGACAAGCGGCGGACAATCCTGGTAGGACAAAGGCTTGTTGCCCTTGTATTCCCATCTTTGTAACATTGATTGATCAACGAACGAGACAACTGTTCCTGAGGAATGTAGCCAAGTTTAGTCCCCGCTTGTGTCTCTGACAATTCATCTGTCCTCCCTAAAGATGGGCAGTTGAATTCATCAATCGCAAATCATGTCTCATTATCGGCTTCCGCCCTCTTCTGGCGGGACGCTATTTTAGGCCCAGAAGCTTCAGGGAAGCAATTAGTTACACAAAGTTTACTGGAATGTTGGTTACCATGTTTCTGGAGACAATCAAGTCCCGATGATCTAGTCAAGACAACCTATAGAAGAGAAGTTTGATGTATGCAGTCACGGAGTATCCGTCCGTAGGTAGCCAGCCACCCTTGGTAAAGTCCAGCCTCTTGCGACGACGAACCTGAAGCAAATTCTGTTCATGACAAAGTCAAAAAGATCGTAGGGCCCTACTGTTTGTCTGCACCGCGTAACAAAGCGCAAAGCGCAAAGCGCAAAGCTCCGTAGTGCCCGTGTTACATATTCCACACCGCACCCACCGCAAACCAGTCAGTTTGCGAGCCGGCCTTCACCAACCAGGGGGTCAAAAGAACAGAAGACAGGGTCTCTCGGCGAGCGCAACTTAACTTATTAATGAACCAGGGCACCAGCGCCAACACCAGCACCAGCACCAGCGCCAGCCAGGGTCAGACTCTAGGATAAGCCTGCATATCAAAACCTTTAGTTCGGTCAAGGGTCCCCTTTAGTATCAAGCCGCCCACTCTCCCTCCACATTCGAGACACCATATGCATCGTTCCTTTCTTGAAAGTCGACAGCTGATCTTCTTTCTATCCTTTCACGTCACAGCCGTTTTATTGTCGTGTTTCGACTCTTCAATCTGGGTTTCTTCTGCTGCAGCAGATTCCCAATTCTCCTCTTCAAGTTCAACAATTCTCAACACCCATCAGCAGCAGAGAAGTGGCTAGGCCGCTTTTCTCTCATATCCCAACCGAGTACT
Source organism: Fusarium sp. NRRL 53497 (assembly GCA_013184445.1). Taxonomy (NCBI): domain Eukaryota; kingdom Fungi; phylum Ascomycota; class Sordariomycetes; order Hypocreales; family Nectriaceae; genus Fusarium; species Fusarium sp. NRRL 53497. The sequence continues at coordinate 56,683 of JABCJZ010000107.1, forward strand.
GTGGCAGAATTCAATAGACTACTCAGCCAGACCGGATACGACTTCACGATAACTCTCTCAACGATTCTATCATCCAAACGACTCTGTTTCCCAACATTACGACACTTTTTATGCAATCGAAAAAGTGCTATTGCACTGGCTTTTGGCATCATCAACCCCAGGGACACCGGTCGCAGAACGGGCCTGGGGTACGAATGTAAAAGGTCTCACATAAAGCGCCATCTGTGAAACCACCGCGACAGGGCCTGCGATTATCTACCATACGTCACTTTGTCGAAGGCGCTTTCATATATTCGGAGAGAAACCAAGGCGACAGTTTAATTACATTTAAAGACATCGCGCAAACTCGACGACATTCCTCCTCGTCACAACTTACACCGCCATAATGGCGATCCCACGAGAATCCATGTTTCTCCCGACTATCAAATGTTCATCATGTGGCCGGGAGGTGGAGATTTCTATGATGGGAGACCATATTTGTGCACCACCAGCGCCTGAACGTAAGAAAACACTACCAGTGTCTCATTGTCCCAGTGAATTGAAACTAATTGCCCAAAAGTTTCCCCTCCACCAGAACGATATGAGGCGTATACACCATACAACCCATCATCATCTCCTGAGAAACCGGGTCGCATACCAGCAACGTTGGATGTCAATGCTGCCAGTAAGTGATGTCTACTTAATAGACATGGGCCCAAACTAACAGCATGATAGACAATCCTTTCATGCGCCAGGGACAATTAACACCAAATAGTGAGCCGCGCAGCACATCACCAATCAATGAAATGGATTGCTTCTTTGACGGTGTTTCAACACCACACGAGGATGATCTCATTCTACCATCACCACGCCCAATCGATCGCCCTGGAGCTTATGGAGGCTTCGGGGAGAAGAAGCATGGCCCAGACTTCCAGCCTCGCTCTGTGAGCCCTAATGGAGCAGTCAATACGTCTTTGTTCAAGAGAATGGATACCATAGCCCCAGGCCCATTTGATACTATTCGCAGTCCTTCAGCGCTCTCACCATCCTTTCCCAAAGAAATAACAGAAGGCGGAGACAGGTCAGATGACTTTCTGAGTGCATCACCAAAGGATTACTTCAACTCGCAAAGGAATGAGAGGTCCGCATCTCCGACAGACAACAATAGCCTCTCTGCTCCTCCTCAGCGACCGACGCGAGATGATTATGAAGGCTTTGGCCGGCCTTCTACAGCTGACGAGGGACTCCAGCCTCAGCCTTTAGGAATGATGAACCGCTCCGACACATTCCCCAAGCTGGCTGTTCGATCGGAACCCCCCTTGCGAACTCCTTCAGCACCTGGCACCAAGCCTGAGCATAAGGGCCATGCCTCTAAGCCATCAATGGGGCCGGACACTTCACGAGCCCCGCCGCCGCGCAAGAGTTTGTTGCAGCCGTCAAAATCCAGCAAGTACTCGGCATCTGTTGATCTCGCGGCTGAGTTCGGTGTCAACAACCCTTACCATACACCTTCGGACTCGACATCTTCTGGATTTTCCACATTCAGCCACCAGAGTCACGGCAGCTCTCAGACTAGCCAGACAAGATCTCAACCTCGACGCGACCCCTCCGACCTCTCAGCTATGGATGGTTTGATGGAGGACCTAGAAAGTTCAATGGAGGCCTTAGGGACTAAGGATGCTCGAGCTGAGACCCCCATGCGGGCTCCTTCGCGCGCAAGATCGCCTCTTGTAGAGTCGCCTCTTGAGCTTTCTCCCAGAGCCGAACGGCCCAACTCTGTTACCACAGATGACCGTCGAATCGAGATGCCTCTTCAGCGAAGCGACTCACAGCCAAGACCACTTTACGCGGCATCACCTCAGGATCATCTTCACTTTGACCGGGCGCCAGAATTAATGCGTGCGCATACGCTTCCTCCACCTACAGCGCCTCCCGCTCGAAAAGGATCGCAGGATCCTGTGCGGTCTCGAGGTAATTGCAAAGCCTGCGGCCTAGCCATTACAGGGAAGAGTATCTCATCTGCAGATGGAAGATTGACCGGCAAATATCACAAGGCATGCTTCGTCTGCACAACATGCTCTGAACCATTTACATCAGCCGAGTTCTATGTCCTCAATGATAAGCCATACTGCGAGCACCACTACCACAAGCTCAACGGCAGCCTCTGTGGTAGCTGCGAGAAGGGAATTGAGGGACAATACCTGGAAGACGAATTCTCGATCAAGTACCATGTCGGTTGTTTCCGATGTCTCGACTGTGGCCGATCTCTTTCCGAGGGCTACTTTGAAGTAGACGGCAAATCATACTGCGAACGAGACGCCTGGCGTCGAGTGCAACAGCCTTACCCTCCCATGAAGGCACCTCCAGGTCGATCGCCATCCGGTTCACGACCTCCCATGATGGGTCCTCCTGGCCACCCAGCACAGCGAATGGGACCCGGCATGGGACCCGGTATGGGACTTCCACGACCTCCATACGGTATGCCGCCGCCCGGAAACCGTTTGGCACCGGGACCTCCCGGCCCTCCTGGTCCTCGACCACGAATGAACAAACGCAACACTCGACTTGGCATGATGTAACGACCTGATTGATTCACCTTACCCTTTACGATGATGCATGGACTATTACTATATCTTGTAATATCACGCCTTACGTGTTCAGAACACGATATACTCTGATTTGACTGTTATTATGCTGGGAGTTGGCTAGCATGTTTTTGTTGTTATTATACCCCCCTTGTCTTTGAACCCCCTGCACTTTGTACATTAAATACCATGCAACTTTCCCACCCCTGGTAAACGGCGACATCAGCATTGGCGGTTTCATGTCTGTGGTATCTTGTTTGCCACTATTGGAAAAGGTCTGGAGTATGGATTGGGTATTGGAGATGGAGTAGTATAGGGCTCTGCACCATAGCATTCTAGTGAGAGTCTCGGTAAGAGTTCGCTCATAATTGAAATACGTCTGAAGACTCATTGCCGGCAATATCGAAATCGAAGTGTGATGGGACCCCCCTCTGGGGAGGTGGTTCATCGGACGTCACCTATCTAATAACGTCGAGTTTATAGCCACGGCTGAACAACTTCTTCGAGTGGCTTCCTCCTATCCCTGGTAAGAAAGCTGTTGGTAACCCCATGTCCCGCTGTGGCTTACTCAAGTACCGACTTTACTTGAGAGCTTGTCACACAACGCCCTGGCCACCATCAACTCAGGGGTAGCCGAGAGGTTAAATTTCAGAAGAGGTTGTTTGGACTTCTTATTGGCACAGTGTTTCGTGGAATGTTTGACAGATTCGAGTTCCATATTAGCGAGGACACTGGAGACTACGGATAGAAGAGCTGCGGAATGGGCCTGGGATAAGGTAAAGCGAACGTATTAATTAAAAACTCACCTATCATCAGGCCAGAGCCACCGACGGTTGATAACCATATCATGCCTAATATAAAAGTTTGTTAAATTGTGACTTGAGGCGAGAATTGAGACACGATTGAGCAGCGCTACCGAGATCTACAGGCGTGAAGTTAACTCTGTTGATTGCGGAGCCTATCTCTTTGAGTGGCACAAGACAGCCAAGGGGTCACTTGCCCCCCCACGTATAGGAAGATTACCAAATTTAGGTAAGGTTATCTCTAAAAAAGGCAGTATTTCTCTAGAACCAGTCTACTTCTATTATAAGTAGTATAGCCTTCTTATTTGCCTAATCTAATTAGCCAGGAGCTCTTTATAATAGAAAGAATATCTCTTTAAGTAGCATAAGGTATCCATAAGGTTACAATAGGGATAAGAGACT
>JABCJZ010000108.1:0-28289 GCA_013184445.1 Fusarium sp. NRRL 53497
AGTTTTTACTTTTATTAGTAAGTTAACCTAGGCTTATTACTAAAATAAGTTCTTTTATAAGTTATTATATAATTAGAAAAGAAAAATAATAGCTATATAATATAACCACTATAATTATAATAAAAATGGTAATCTGCCTTTAGAATTACCTTAAGCTAAGACCTAGATAAATAAGGGTTTAGAGATAATTAGATTAATTACCCCCTATAATACTATTACATTTTAAAAAGAGCTTGTCTTTATTAAGCTAGAAAAATAGATAATCTAGTAATTCTAGAGTAGCTACTTAGTATATAAGAAATATTAAATATTAGATAAATAGATGCCTATATCTAATTTAATTAATCTAATTAATATATCTAATTCCTAATATAATCTGATAATAGCTCTGCTGCCAGATATATCTTATTAAATATTTAGGTGAATTATATGCTCTTTGTCTTCTTGTGTTGATAATTGCTCTCCTCGCTCTATTAATGCATATTTGTGAATTCATATTCTATTAGGTCTAAATTCTGCCCCTGGAAAGTTTTAATATTTCAGTGCGTAATCTTAAAGCACCCCTGCTTACACATAACACCCCGGTACCTATTAAATAACCCTTAAGTATAATTATAACATATATTAGGCAATAAAGGGATACTAGGGACAAATGTCTTTATTCGCGGAAACATTACTAAACTCGTGTTAGCCAACAACAAAGACTCTCCCCTACCCTCTCCCGAACTCAACATATCTCGGACTCCTCAGAGGGGGCCCGCTTGATGTACTCTCTAACGCATACACGAACCCCTCATAACGCACTCCATTCTCTGACCTAACTCCCAAATAATCTCCAAATCGCTCCTCACAAGTACTGCTAAGTTCAGGATAATACATAGTTTGCGTCAGGATTCCCTCCGAAGTGACAACACCCAGAGCACCGCTCGGATTCAGGGTCCCGCCGCCGAACGCAATGGCGAGTCCAACATCACCACATTCCCGACTAGTGTAGAAGTTCGGGAACGCGAAGGCGAAACTGGGGTTCCAGATCTGCCACTGTTTGGGTTTGGGGAGGCTCGGAAAGCTCCCCACGTCTACTTGCACGATTTGGACGTGAGGGTTGGCGAATCCGCCTCCGGAGCCGGCGTTCCAAGCGAACCAGACTTCGTTGGTGCGGCGTCGTGTGGCATCGATAATGTTGTTGGCCGAATTGCTAAAGAGCCAATTTTTCGTACTGTCGGTTGGACACGCGGAGACGAACTTGGAGATGTCTGTGGGCCAATGATCGACCGAGACGTCATTCCAGGCGTAGCTTGTCGACGATTCCGACCACTTAAATACACGGATGGCGTTTCCCAGATCAGAGTGTCCAGCCCAGAAGGCATCGGCACCGGGATTTTGGGCAAGGCGGGAACCTTGAGCGACTGCCCCGTCATTCGCATTTGTTTGCCAATAAGTATAGGAACCGACCACGCTGAGGGCTGAAATGGGAACCCGGAAGACCACAAGGCCAGAGGTTGGTCCGTAGAGAGTGGCGCTGATATAGAGTTGGGTGTTGCCGACACCGAGTTCTCCATAGTCAAGCCAGCCGCTTGATGAAAGTATATCCGTATAAATATATGATCGTATACCTGTAGCAACTACGTCGTCGGGGCGGAACGTTATCAGCCGAAGCTTGTTGACGTTCTTAGTGTCGTTCGTGGCGACGTACTGCATAAGCCAAACGAAACGGTCAATTGACGGGATGTACTGTACAACTTGGTCGCAGCAAAATCCTGCATCGGTAGCGGGATCCGCGGGTCCTGCGTAGACGGTTGGATCTATGGTGTTGAACGTGGCTCCACCATCGACAGAGATTGCGGCGATCCAGTTGCTAGTGGAGAAAATGACTCTGCCAGATTTGGCACCGCTGGGTTCGGAAGCAGAGCCCGGCTTTGACCCTGTCTCAGTATCATTGTGGAAGACGGTGCTGGTGTCGAACACGATTCTTTCACCGCCGCATGATTGTCTCTTGGCACGTGGAATGGTAGTGTCGGTCCCCTTCTTACCGCCGCCCATTGAAACAACGTTGGTCGCCGGTGATGAGGGAAGAAGAGGTCCACCAGGGTTGGGTCGGGACGGGCCGGGACGATCGTCGTCGGGCTGAGGCGTCAGGGGCGAAGGTGGGGAGGGAGTTCCATGCAATGTTTCGCCTCGGACAGGTGTTGCGTGACGGGTATGCATATGGCAGTGCTTACCATCATCGCTACCTTCGTCCTTATGATGACAGTGATAGTGATCGTCACCATCGCCATAGCCGCCATTTGGCGATGGAGCAGCGAGCACTCTCACCCAAACTGTCAAGAAGATGACGAGCACTGAGGACTTCATGGCTGACGTCACTGTATAAGGTGGATATATGAGGTAAACAAGAAATACACTGGCGCCAGGGCCTTTTTCTTCCTCGCACGTATAGGCGACGAAGAGTATGCATTGCAATAAGGATCCAACCAGCTATATAGATCCTAAGTGAATCTCTCTGCCTCGATAGAATTTCTCTTTGTCACATGTTACAAACTTGCTAAGGATGGAAAAGCTGTCCGTCCTCCTACGGGGGGGCGTAGCATGTGATGAGGGCCAGAACACCTCAATGCCAATATGTGGTGACAATGTCTCCTTGGAGCCCGGGGGGGGTGGGGTGGAAATGTGGGCATTATGTCACTCTTTAGTCATCAATGCTTGACATCGCTTGGTGTTAATAACTTTAAGCAATCTTTCTCGCTTACTCCTTTTGCGGTTAGAATCGATCTCCTATCCTTCCTCTCTAAAATATATTTTGGCTTCAAATTAACCTCACGACTACGAAGTACAGTATACTATGCAGAATACCAACGTCAAAGCCTTATCATAGTCTAGAAGCTAAGTGCTCAAATGCCAAAAGGCTCCAGTTCGCTCATATATCTTGTCATATATTTTACCTTCCTTGAATGACTTAGTCTTTAATCGATAGATGCAATACAACGCTGTATAACCTTATTGCGCTTCCGCCTTAATCCATCTAGCTGTTTCCTTATGAATTATCCAATTGATTAATTAATACTTTTCCGCCACTTAGACTGCAAGAGCCATCAGACTCGACGCATCTACTGATAAAAGACAGATAGTATCATGAAGAACAACGTCATAAGGCACAAGGCAAATTACCTGTAACAACTTTCACCCCCCAGATCCATACTTCTATGATCAGTCTAGTAAGCGCCTTATTCCAACAGCCCTTCCGCCAAGAAGGCCATTCTCCAAGTGCCAGCCAGTATGCCCATTAACCTAAAAGCAAATTTAGGCCTTCTACTTTACTTGGTTATTAAACTGCTTGCTTCGCTTGGTTTACACGGTAACAGAGGCTTTGTTTTCTTTGTTGGTTGACATTACTCTACTGTTTTCCATAAACCAATCGGGTTATGGTTTACTACGTTGGGGACCTTGACCGTCACAGGGCGTTCCTAGCCATGAGGAAAATGGATTCCGGCACGGAAGCGAAAACTCGTGCCATGCCATTTAAAGTAATGCAAAGGTTTGCTCCGAGCGTGAAAGGGTCTATCATCGAATAGAAGCATCTAAGTAGAAGAAAGAGGACAGAGTTAGGGGGTATGGTAAAGATTTCCCGTCAATCCCGTTCCGCCACGGGCTTTTGTTAAGCATTCGCCGCTTAGTGTATACTTAGGGTGGTGTGATTATGATTCCGCCTCTGTAGGTTTCGCACGACCCCTCCTCGGTGTTAATGTGATCTTGTGAGAATCAGTGAGTAATAACACTGATCTAATCGTCACATATCAAAAGCACTTGTCCCAGCGCTGTCAGTTATGTTTTGATATAGAGCGGAAGGTTCCGTCGAATCCTCAACAGATTTAGCATACACCATCCCTACATAAATAATCCTCACAGTATCATCTGTAAAAAGTCAGCCCAAATGTGACCATCATATTATTATCGTATTAACCACGGTTTCTGGGCATGGGTGTTACGCCACGCTATCCGTTAAAAAATACAAAAGCCACCGATACCACGTTCAGGCTCAGAGTACCAATCAGAAGCAAAGAAAAGCAATGTACAACGTGAAGTTTAGTCCTAGGAGGTCAGAAGTCCCAGATAGTAGGTATTGTAAATGTCGGCTGACCTATCTCCTAAGACACCAGGGCCCTCCAAGCCGTACCCCGCCCCACATGACCCCTGTGATCACACGGGTACGAGCGGAGTACCAAAGTTGCAGCTTCATCGCCTTTCTTAGCAAATGGCCGATTATTTCACACCTAGTAGAACAATGAATACTTCATCAGAGCCTGCCAGATCACAGGCTGCCAATGCTCTTGGTGATAAGAGCTTCATCAAAGAAGTGCACAGCGCCCAGCTGCCTAGCTTGCAAGGGCTATAGCAAGGGCAGCCCCGACCTTCTAAGAAAGGGGGCTATTTATAGCTAATATAAGGGAATACCAGGTGCACGCCGCAGACTAGGGACGGCTGCAAGAGGTGTAGAGTAGCAAATTGTAATAATACAACCTGCTGGTACTTCTATCACACCCCAAATTAGGTTTGTAAGAAAGTACTCTTTGTTCTGATTATTTTGATTGGTCTTGTACCCTTGTCGGCACCCCGCTAGAGTCTCATGCGGGTTGAAGGGATAGACGGGTCAGTGGACCTACTGAGGAGCAGCGCCACTGACTGAATGCCTTGCTATGGGGCTGAGTTTCTGCTGCGGAACGTGCGATGAGGTTTGAAAGGGGGAAGCTACGTTTGAAACGGACCTGTTATATTTGAGGCACCTGCACTAATACCAGCCATTATTATATTACTGAGCCTATAACCAGAACTAATCATGCAGTATTGCGTGGGCAACCGGTATTGTTTTCATACGTGCTATTATATTGCATGGGGCATTTTATGTCGTCTGGCATCCTAAGACGTTACAGTAGTTATTAAATACTTAATAACTATTTGTTTTGAACGGTATTGAATAAAGGATTGAAGATATGAGCACGAACTCTAATTCAAATGAAACCATGAATACGGCGAATCTAGAGACTGTCTCTCAAGCTTTTGAGTTACTTAACTTATCTATCGTCGTTAGAGATGCAGAGTCTTGGTGAAATCGGGGAATATCGTGATTAAGCAGTGCTCACAAAGTATGGCGTCGAATCGCATTAAAGGCATCCTGAAAGTAAACTGCGAACTTACATCTGGGCTGCAGATTAGGAAGGGTCTGCTGGATCTCAGCGTGTCAAGCTCTAGATCTTGAATAAGACTTGTGAGTATCATTGAGCTCGACCAACGTTGTCCCTTTTGGAATCTCGTAATAGTGATCTATCGCAACTAATACCTATGCATAACTTGCTCAACTATTAAGCCTAGGCTATAGTCAGATGATAATGTAGAGATATTACACTGCAAGACTAAAATCTTTGGTAGCACGGGTCAATAACCACCGATGAGTACGACTGTCAGCTCCTAAGCTCGACAGTGAGCCGTATCTCAAAAGTATCAGCGACAAGCAGGCTATCTGGTCTTTCATGAGAAATGCAGGCCATCCGTGAACAAGCTGAAGAACGCATACGTGATGATGCTCGTCAAGGGGATCGAGTTAGTCAACCTCATGGCCACCGAGAGCCTCGTTGTGGCGTACTTTTTGGGGTAATTGTCAGGGAACATCGAGGTCCTGATAGAAGGGGTGTCAGCCGATGTTTTCTCTATTAAGGCGCTGGGCTTGGGCTGGTGCATTTACCTGACGTTCTTGAACATCAAGCGGTTTATGATGGTGATGCCGAATAAGTCTAGCAAGAAGTTTCTTAAGATGTATACGGACTCGAAGACCATTCTCGGCAAGATCTTCATTGGCGACATGAACTACTTGGTGTACTGCTTGCAATCGAGACGTCTAAACTACTGTCAGCTAGAAGTACGCATAACTGTTGTCTCACCCACATGAGCACAGAGTGGCAATCGAATAACGATTCGAAGTAGAATTCCAACATGTACGTCAAGGAGAAGGACCCCGAAATCAACTACACAATCCTAGATGCGACACCCGAATTGGGACTTGATTAGCGACGACCTCGCCGATGCAGATCGAGCTCACGTACTGCGACTCCTGCCACAACATGACCGGGATGTTCGTAGATTGTTATGAAGACAAGGACTACGAGCCTGTGAGGATGTTATTGTCGGTGAACACCATTATCGAGAAGTACTTGAAGATTATTGCCTTGTTGTCTACCGAGACGTGCGTGGTGATAGGCGTGATCACGGTGTCTGACAAATGCAAGAAGAGCTCGCTGAAGAACCCGATCACCAGGTGCTATAAGAAGGTGTGTTACAATCTCTTTCAGTTCAGAGCGCTGTGCTACGCCGTAGATGGCTACGATGAGGAGATAGCCGTGGGGACGAGAGCCTCGTAAATGTGCAAGGAAACCATGAACTAGATCTATTCCAGGCTGGACCTAGAGATAGCTAAACTTAATTTCGACACGTTAAAGTTACCGGGAGTGTCGCTAATAATGATCAAGTTCACTAAGTACACTAGATGGCTTTTCATACCCTAGTTTACTTAAAGCCTATGTCATCCTTGTCATGCCAGCTCGGGTTGGTCTGCTTTTGTAGAGCTTTGTGTCTAATAATCCTGATACAGAGGACGTCGAGTTGGCCAGGCCTAGGGCAATAGAGGAAAGTCCCCATTGTTGTTAAGTGTGAACTGGCACCATACTTGTTATTTAGAAGGACGTGCTCTAGGTGCCGTTGCAGGCGGCCCTTATCGGATATCACTTAGCTTATTGAATAACTTCATTGTCGCCAAACACCTCACGATATCAGATGAGGTGGCCACTTTGAGACGCCGGGGAGGTCTGTTCATATTCCTATCCCCCGGGTTAGGTTCGAAAGGCTGTTATCCTGCATCTTGTTGCTATACTTAACCAGGATTAGTGACTTTTGCTTACCAAAGCCTTCAGACAAGCTCACTGGCCTCCTACATATGCTCTATCCTTTTTGCAACTTCTGTGCACGATTTACCCAGAAAGCTGTCCTCATTATCGGTACTTTCTCTTTTTTGTTAGTACTCGAGACCCCCTAGGTGCAATGCTGAAGCTCAGGTGGTCGATCTCGAGGTCCTTCATCACCACCTCCAGGCAAGGCGCCGATAAGCGTCAGCTCTCTGCCCCATTCAACGCCAAAAGATTTCTGAAAAAGACACTCCAGGCAGATATTCTTTTCCACGGGATTAAGTATGTTTTATATCATTCCCTGTCAAGTAAGTGTTACCAGGGCGCCAGGCACAGCCTTAGTCCAGCATGCAATTACCGTCTTCTCGCTCCACCATCGCGATTTATCTACATCAGGCACAACCAGCTTCCCCTACCAAAATGACAGACCTTGCTTTCCACTACTGATAGATTCCAGCCAAAGTGGGAGGCAGCCAGTGCCTAAATGTATTAACAACACCGCTGCGCTTCAGCCCCTATTTCTCATCCTCTCACTATTAATATTAAACCTTCATTAGTCTCTAATGCCTCATTAGCATCTTCCTAAACTAGAGCTATCAAGGCAGTTCTCCTTGTTGTTACATTTCCGCCAAATTCATCATCGAAGCACCGAAGGAATATCTACAAAGCGCACCCTACTTTCTCAGATTCAGGCTAATAGTCTCACCAACACGAAAACCCGAAAGACAGAAGAAGAAGAGAGATATTTCAAAGTTAAAGACGTCCTCGAGGTATTTATGTAATTAATAACAGTCAATAACAACCTAGGCTGAAGTCAAGATAATTACAAAAATGGGAGTATCAACCAGTTTGCGAATAGGAACAACAGGACAGAGATCATCACGCACACCCAATCAAAACGTCTTTCAAGACGCTTCCAAGGCATCAACTAAGAACTCAAAAACCTCTAAGATAAGCTACCAACCGAAGATAATCTAGAGCGACATTACCTTTCCGAGGACTGATTAGCAATGGGTTCAACCTCAATAGGCACCAGGCCAGTACTCATTACTACAAAAAGTCATTTCGCTTCAATGTTCTTTAGGCCCATTAACAAAGCTCACATACAAGTTTACAAATGCATATCATAGTAGAGTATATGCTAGGGGTTCAGTTAAACAGCAGAGAGATTTAACAGGGACTGATAAATTAAAGGTATTTCAGATCGATCAAGTCTTAAATTTGGTAAAGAAGCTTACCCCAGTCTATACTACAAAAACCTTAAAGCTCATTCTCCTCATTATGCACCTCCTTTAAATAAGACATCATATTAGTAATTTCTGCAGCAGGCTGCAAAGTAACACTATCCTCTAGATATCCAACCCACTAGACATTATACTTCTTAACCTTACCCTTTAGCAATAGATGGTGGTGATGGCAAAGATGTGTTAGTTGTCGAAACATGTAACTTGATATCAATAAACGATATCACCCAAGGAATTGTAAGCAAGGTCGGGTCGGTCCCCCTGGATACATTCCTCTGCAGCTTCCTCCGGGCAATCATTATTGAGCTTGATGGTGAAGTTGGCCTTGGACTATTATGATGAGAGAGGGATTTGACCTGTTCCTCAGCTCTTCTGCCGCATCCTCGGAAGAACCCTAGCCATGCTCTTGTTAGTCGGCTACTTCAAAAGTCCGCATCATGTTGTGCTTACTTATCAAGTGCTTTAACATTACGTTTACCATTGTCTTCTAGACGTCGCTCATATAGGAGACTTCACCGATCCGCACTATCCACATACAATTGACTGACATTATTAGACCGATTGTCTATGAAAGTTGTAGGCAGCACCCCAGGGCGTGTTCTGATGGCGAGTGTTTAGAAAAGGAAATGAATTTACAGGTGCATCAGTTGCACATAGAACTTATCTAGTCACATACACCTCAAACACCGCATGGTAAGAGTCTCGACCGCATATCCTACATAAGGCAGTTTCAATATCAAGCTAGGATCAGTAGGCTAGCAAGCCTAGGTAACCTATATACAAATTAAAGCTAAGAACCCTCACCCTCAGAATTACGCATTTCGTTAACTTTAGCCCTCTGAACTTCCAGGTTTCCTTCCGGCCGTGCAATGTATACCGACTTGCATAGAGGGCAATTGACATGCTGCCTTTGAAGCCATAGGTCGATGCACTGCTTGTGAAAGACATGTTCGCAATTTAATCGTCGAACGGTATCCAAGTCGCTAAAGACTTCGAGACAGATCGCGCTATATAATCTTAATACTTGGTAGTGGGGGAAAGAAATCAGAATATACCAAAGTTCTAATGAGTCGGAATTATGCCGGGCTAAGGCTGTCTGCGATTTAGATATCTGAGAAACTTTGTAGTTTTGGGCTGGATTGGTGGAGTTGAGAGTCTGGAGATTAGTTATATTGTTCACAGCGTCCGTATGACTGTCAACATCCACCTGTCCCCTAGGGCGTTGCCTTCTTCGGCTAAGGATGCATCTTGATTGTCAGTGTAGAGTCTCAGGTCACTGGAAAAAGAATACTAACGGGCCAAAGGCGAGGAGGACCGCTACCACCACTACGGCCGAAGAAATTACACCGAGCGTGGGCCAAGTTCCTAAGCCGGAACTGGCCCCGTCTGTCGTCTCTGAATTTAAGTCGCTGCTTTGGTTCATAATATATGCAGAGGAGGAGCCATGTGGATAAGAGGAGGGCCGCTATGTCTTGCCTGTGCCCTCCCAATTTATGTTCAGCAAACCCTCTCTTATCGAAAAGTCGCCAGCATAGGTATTGCTGACAGTTAGAGGTCTCTCACTAGCGAAGAACTTGTCCCGGGATACGTGCAATAGATGGCGTTCTTAGCTTCACCGGAGAGAACCTAGTCGCTTCATGCCTTGGGGATTCTGGCAGCACCGTCGGCCAAGCCTGGCACAAACCACAACACTTTGTCACTGGCCGGTTTCGATTGGGCCATCCCCGCTTCAAATTTATTTCGTCTTTCTTCTAGGCATTCGACTAGGCGAGATCATCTAGCTCAAAATCCTGTTCAACAGCGACGGCCATGCTGGCACGAGGCAGTCAACCTCAGCAACAAGGGTATGGTTAAAATACAATGCAAATAGGCTATCCCGGCTATTGCGTGCCGAACTGAGCGGACGGTGCTGCCAGAATTCCTGAACCCTAGTTCGATTAGGTTTGCACCAATAACCCCCGCAGAAGCTGCCATCATTCCCTTCACGTATCCTGTGCCAAGTTGAATAACTAGACACCGCCCGGTCACAAACTCTCGCTTACTGTCCTATCATGATGGAAGGCACGCCAAAAGTCCCTGAATCCACACAACTTCAAACAAAGATGACCCTAAACCCATTAAGACTCCGGCCACAGCCGCTGGAAGTCAGGCACAAAGATCACGAGCACCCAGTGCACCACAACCACCTTTTTGATACGGAATTTCCCATCGCAAAGAGCCTCTAAGAGCCGAGTCAGAGGATACGAAGTCTTCTTGTTAGACAATGGCCAACTCCTTGGATGGGTGCCCTTGGAATGGGTCTGACACTGAAGCAAATGGCTAAGAGTCAGGCACAAGATGTCACTGAGATGCAAAATTTATCTTCATTTTCGTAAAGTCCCTCCTCAAAGCGTCGTTTTTCACCTCCTCGTTACTAGAAGGCGAATAACTTCACAAAAGCCTATTCCGTAAGCGGCCAAAGGCGGTCAGAATCCTCATGAAGATACCGGGTTTTGCTGTACAAGACGGCCGATGTGCTAATTTTGCTTGCTAGAATGTCCTCTCTAATAATGGGGTTCAATTTGGCTCGGTTTCGTACCCTGGACCCTAAAGTTTAGTTCGGTTTTGCCCAGTCAACGGCAGTGGAAAGGCAGTGGGTTGTCAGCCTGCATGCTTGAGTAGGGTGCGACCCCAATGGCAGGCGTCAACCTTAACCCAGCCGCTGAGTCACGCTGACGTTGCTGAAAGTTACACAGCGCTCTTTGAATCGGCTGAGCGGAATCATCTGATCATACCAGGTATTGGCCTTCATCATGTACTTATATCAGGCAGTGGTGATTGAGATAGCAGTCCGCTGTTTCTTCTCGAGTGGAACAAATCTTTCGTATCAACCATCAACCAATAACTTGGCTACTTACTACCCATTACTAAGGAGGTTTTACTTCATCAGAGGATGGCGAATAGTGGCAGTGGACACAAGGTCGCCTCCGTAATCCTGCGATTTCTGGAGCTCGCCTGCGGTGCGATCGTACTGGGTCTCCTTGGCCGGTTCTCCTACCTTGTCGATGATGCTAGTAATGTCAGCGTCGATGGACGAATTATCTACGCTATGGTCGTTGCAGGAATTACTATCGTCTATTCGATAGTGGTCTTTGCACCAATTGATGTTCTTTTCATGGCTTTTCCATTCGACTTTATCCTCTTTGTCATGTGGTTGGTCGCGTTTTGCTTGCTCGAAACGGTAAGAACTCCCTGCTGCTCTCTTGTGGACGATAACTTAATATTTTTGGGTTATAATAGAGAACGAGGAGCCATTTCTGCCGTGCAGGGTGGTACTATGATTATTGGGGCTATTATTGGGGACGCTTCTGGAGGGTTGGGCCGGTGGGCAGGGTCAACATCAATGGAGCCGGATGTTCGCAGTGGCGAACTGTTATCGCCTTTTCGATCATCGCCTGGGTGCTTCATTTCATCAGTGGTTTTCTAGTAAGACACCGCCTCCCTTGAACTGGCGGCCAGACGCTAATGAGAAAACAGGGCGTATACGTCTGTACCGAATATATCCAGTCCGACGAGAGAGTGAACTCGGCCAAACAGCAGATGAGAAAATTGTCGCAGTGAGTAGAATCGGGACCTAGAACCATAATAGCAGTTGCTAAAATTTGCATCTTAACAATGTTTAGCAGCAGTCGTCCTGCCAATGGCCAGAACAGGGAATCTACTGCAACGAGAGCCACCGAGGAGGGAGTCAGTCCCACACAGCCTCGGTCGGAGGTGTAATTGAAGCATACGCATTTTATCAACATGCTTATTGACATCCAGCGCCTCAAACCGATAGTTTGGGTCCAGATCGGCCAGTTCTAAGATATAATATATGCTAGTCTCTTCGGGTTTACGGTATTTGTTTCGGGATATTTTCTCACCTACTTGCTTAAGCTTGAGTATGACAAAAAAATAATACAAAAGATTATTCCTAAAAGTGTCAAGAGCTAGCACTTATTTGCAATCTTGGAAAGTCTTAGCTTGTTGTATAACAGCGTCTATTACTAAATAGCATAGGTTGTATTAAGTATTCAAGTTAGGTGTCAATTTGGACTTTTGAAATTTCCCTTCAATAATTTCATTATTTAAGGTATAAATGCTGAGAGATTCCACAATGGTTTTTAGCTGTACAATGCAAGTGGTCCGGGGATCTACAGGCCCTGGGAAAGCACTTACTTCCTGTGAAGGGAAATATCTTGCGAGTTAAAATTTAATTGAAATTGTAGAACCAACAGCCAATTCGGGCCGGGGTACAGCGTAGATGCTAATGCAGTGGTAAATATGCAGAGCTAACAACCAACAACCAACAAAGTGGAATAATTACTCCACAGCTTGACATTAACAGGCTGTGAGGGTTAGTTGCCGTGCTTGGCAGAAGTTGCCGTTGTCCCAAAGCCGTGCGTGACTGGGGTTCTAACGTCTCAGTTTCATTCAATGACATGGGCAAATGACTCAGCTCAGCCCACAACTCTTCGATAACTGCACCAACCAGCTGGCCGATGTTTATTACTGTGTCCAACCTGTCGGTTATATCTCTACCTACCCCGGATACGATGGCTCCTCCACGAGACCGCCGATCAAGCCAATGTCGGCAACGACGCTACCTAATCTCCCAGCAAAAACCAATAAGCCTGCCCTCTCAGTGATTCCTATTGCCAACGGGACCCGCAAAGATTGTGTCGAGTAGGCCCGCACATTCCGAGTTTATACATGTGTCACGGCTGACCTCCCTATAGATATACTTACATTACGAACATTACGGATAACCCTGTTGCTAACTGCTGGAGTTTATGCTATCTTTGGGACCAATCCCCGCAGGTATGTTCATGTCTGAAACAACTGTCCCTCAAAATATATCGTATACTCGATCTAACAACCGCCAGGATTTTATTCTTTGGAATCCATCATTGGCAGGATCAAAGGACGCAGAGACATTTGCGGCGACAACAGCCAAGGCTGTCGCAAACCCATATACCTACCCATGCACCCTCTCGGCCAACTCATCGTATTGTGTGATGTTAGCCTCTCCTACGCCAAGTAAGCTTCGCCCTACCGTCTCAGAATCAGTGATATTCTCTGCGATACTGACCAATGACTTCTGTAGCGCCGGATGAGGATATTCAGCCGCCTACCCCTCTCGCGGCAGGAACCCCAGCGAACTGTACACGATACCATCAGGTTATGTCTTATAACACGTGCGAAAACATTATGGCCCAGTACTTTCTTGATATCAACCAGTTCTATTCCATGAATCCAACTATTGGAAAAGACTGCACTGGGCTCGCAATGGGTACATGGTATTACGTCTCAATTTGGCCAGACGGCGATGCTCCGGGTGTTGATGATTCAGTCCCCGTCATCACCACCACTACCACCGCTAAATCCGGAACTACGGGCGCCTCTGCTACGAACACTGCGTCTTCTACGCCATCACCCATTCAGACTGGGATGGTGTCGAACTGCAACAGCTTCTACAAGGTCCAAGCTGGTGTTGGCTGCTGGGCCATATCAAATGCCAAGAAGATCAACCTTGACGATTTCTATAAATGGAATCCTGCCGTCAAAACTGATTGTTCTGCGCTCCAGCCAGATTACAATGTCTGCATTGGTGTTTAGACATTAATTTCTATATCAAAGAGGGGACACAAAGCTTAGCTTATTGAAGGATCATATACTCAGAAAGCGACAGGTGGACCAAATCAAGACAATCCTCAATGATATATTATAAATCCTCATGTATTTGATTTCATAATATCACATAATATGACTTTTTCTATTATGAGAGACTCTGTAATATTGCTTGTTTAAGTCTACATAAAGTTGTCTGTCAGAAATGTACCAAAAGCAAAAGAATACTTTATATACCTGTTACTAAATAGAAATTCGCATTAGTATGTGGCACTCTGAAACCAGGGTTAAATATATCCCGCCTAATGCCTCCTTCCCAAGGATATATTATGTCTGAATGTGCAATGAACGGGTTTTTCCCTTCTCCATACATAAACGAATAGACAAGGTCGTCAACCTCGACATACCATCCGCCCTTATCTCCCTCGCCATATGGCGCCCCAGAAACGACTATGTGTACCTTGGGCCTTTCTTCGACAGGCCTTGACCGCCAGTCAAGGACATCACGCATACAAGGCAGCAACTCTCTGATTCCATAAGTCAAACTTCCCCATGCCAAGTTACTCAACTCAACGGATCGTAAAGTTCGTGGCAAAGCGGAAAGAAGCTCCATCAAGTCATCGAGTTGTACGAGCATATGAGAGATTCCGAAATGACGAAGCCGTGGCCACTGATCAATAGGAAAGATAGTCCGAAGCGGAAAGACATAATTCTCGATTTTTTCCCAATCAAGGTGTTCACTTGATCCACCGGTGATCCCCATGGAACTGCGTAAGCATATGTGCTCGAGATCTTTAGCTTGAGCCAAAGCATCGTGCAGAAGTCCGCTCTTGTATGATTCCCAGTCCTCGCGTTCAAGAAGGCCTGTGAAAAGGTCAAGGCTAAGGTATCGGAAGCCAGGACGCTTTAGTAAGGTTACCAGATCGTCATACTCGACGCAGCGCTGATCGAAGATCCGGCAGTTCAGTCCACTTCCAACCTCATTGCCCCCGATATAAAGTTCGGTGATATGATGATCGTCATGCTCCGCCAGGGCTCGAGTCACTACCCGATAGCCACGCCATTTAGCCCTGTAGGCCTCAACAGTACAATCAGGACCGTAAATTTCCTGATGGCGACTATCATCCTCCGACACCCACGGGAGCACATCGACTGGCTCTGACAGCTCAATAGTATAACAAGGCCATGCTGTAGGCTCAGGGTAATCGAAACCGCGAGGAAACGCTCTGATCATAGGTGTCCTGTAGAGTGGGTTTCGTATTCTCCCATGAGTCGAGGGTGTAATAGTCACTCGCTTAAGCGAGGGAAATCGCTGCAGGCCATACTTGAAAGCCTTAATGTCTGCATTAGACGCGAGAACCTGGCGCTGATCTTCGAGTAGTGGTTTGTAATAGGCCCAGGACTCTTCAATGCCCATGAGATAATCGGGAAGAATGTAAGACCCAGGATTTCCATAATCAGAGCGACCTTTTTCGAACCAAAGGGGACACCCGTTATCGGTCACGGCATCATCTGGGTTGACGCCGTCTTCTTCGTACTCCATTCGATCTTCTTCTAGTTCTGGTCCTGTGGTCAAGCGTGCGTCGTCCCATATAATCTCAGTGACTTGGTGGCGGATAGTCTCATCATCTGCAATTGCGCGGAACACTTTGAGATTGAGAGAGTTGGCTGAGATGAAAACGCGGTCAAAGCTCAAAGGGATGAGCTTTGCCATTGCCGAGCATGTTGCGCGTAGATTCTTGACATCGTCGCTTTCCAGATGTGCGTAGATTGCTTCGCGTAATTCTTTCGGCAGCTTGGGCAGGATAAAAGGCTTTGGGGAAGCCATTTTCGCTGAAATGAGGTTGCGGAAATGGAGCACTTAGAAGTGGGCGTTCATGCTGTATTTATGTCTTTTATCCACAGGCAGGTGGGTACCTGAATGGCCAAGTGGGAATAAATATCGTTTGTTGCATTGACGCCAGTGTGGGTAAAGAAAGTGAGTTCCAAGTAATTAGGGTAAGTAAAAAAAAACCCATTTTTCCTAATTACTAAATACTACTTATAATATTGTTAAAATCTAATAAAAATAAGGAATATTTTACTAATACTCCCTATTATTATATTTAGTTAATTAATTACTATAGTATTGAAGATGTTCCATTATATAGTCAATTCATATGTGGTTCGAATATTCCAGACCATATACGGTGAATATAGTTATCTTGTCTAGAATACGTAGTATATCATTGGGAAGTAGTATAGCCACACTGAACAAAATCATCGTTGGCTCCAGTAAGATATATTACAAGCTCAGGTTCAATAGCATAATAAGATGGCCCGTTTGTGATATAACAACAGTTGCTAGAATAACGAGACTACAAGGTCGCCAAGCAAATATCGTATCCTCTATAAAAGTGCATGTAGCTAGAGAAGAAACATAAAATATTGGACCAAGCATAGAAAAGATAATTCAGGTACACTAGGTAATCAGGGTTTTGGCAATGATGCAAGCGGCACGACTGCAATATACCGTATCCTTTATCACTCTGATCTGACAGCCCTACACTACCTCCTCATATAACGGCTGCAGTACAAGAATTAAGATCTGCGAATTATTTTTATTCTGACAACGAAGATGCTACTAAGGGAACAGTAAAGTCTCTCTAACCTAAAGACGTTTGAGACGTTAATTAGACGGATCTGGATGATAGATCTGATAGTTAGATTAAGGTATTAGTTCATAACGTTACAGTCAACTGATACCAAGTCGCTATGATGAATATGAACAGGGGTATGCTGAATGTGCGAATATCTACTATGGCGATAAGTTTCCAGGAACGGTAAAATGATGATAGCTTAACTGGCTTTACAAATTTCTCCGCCCCACCCAAGTGCCGGGCTACTTATTACCTGTGTCTCGTGCGCCCTTGGAGGAACCGGAATGACATAGCTAGCGCGCTTGCAAGAAGAAGGACTTATTAAATAAAGTCCTCCGAATGTACAGCACGCCCTTTCACAGCTTGAGTAACGCACCAACTGTGTTTTGTTGCTTGTTAGAAACTGCACGAGTGGGTCTGCACCGGCATCGCCGTACGCGGATCTAATAGGTAAGTGATTGAATTCTTACAACCTTTACTAAAAGTTTATCAATCATGCATAAGCTAGAGTTAATTATAAAAAGCTATTACATCAGTACGAGTGTGGTCATACTAATAGAGTTTTTGTTTCCTTTATCTAAATAAAAAACTATTCGCCACTTGGTAAGGAGAGCCACATTGTATTCGATGTATGCAGAAACCGGTTGCGAAAGCTCGATTGCCCTTGAGAAAGCCCAAACCGAACGCATAATAGCTCGCCAGGTTATATAACGAGTTAGATGATATGAAAAGTCGTCTGGCAATTACAAGGCTACATAGACCAAGTTGGGGCATGAACGTGGCCCGCATCAGGCCGATAGGTGATCTCATGTTGGCAAAAGCAGTCTGGTAACATTTTCACTGACGAGGGCCGAGTCTGCGCCGCACCTTCACCTGGCGCTGATCGTGCTACCTATTACGGTCCAGACATGGCCCGCGGCTGTCGAGGCGAAAACCGGCCCACCGATTACCGAAAGCGCGTCACAATCCTAAGCAGATATTTGTTTGGAGACAGCGAATTTATCGAAAACAACCGTGACTACTCGAGTATTCTGCTGACTGAATCAAACAGTATGGGTCATTCAATAGTTACGGAGAAATAAAGCAATATTGAACTGAGACTTGTTAACCAGAATACCAGGAAATTATCAAGGAGTATCTTTGTTATTAATATAATTACAATTTTGCTATGTAAAAAGCTCAAAAATATCTATTTATGTTAGGCCCTTGGCTTGTTTTCCATTACAACACTGAACAGAAACCGTTTCAAAACAGCTACTGCATAACGCAAAATATTTATCGTTGCACTTTGAACAATGCTCTGGAAAACTGAGCCAGCAGGCATTGCAATACGGCGCATCAGGGTCAAACAGAGCTTGGCCCATTTCGATATCAGGCTCGACAACAGATTCAATGGCTAAACGATCAACATCGAATGATTCGTCGAGATACTGCTGCAAGAGTTGGAGTTTCAAGGTTGCGCGTCTTCCTTGCCCACCACAATAAATTTCGGCCAAACCCGTCTTGGCCGTCTGCAGCCACTCCTCTCGTAGCAAGCTACAACTCTATGACTTTCAAATGGCTTTTTCGTACAGCCGCAAGAAGGGCTGTCGAGCCATGTCGATCCGTCCATCATCAGCCAAAATCTCAGCAATGCCTTCGTGACCTTGCCTAGAAGCCAAGAACAATGTCGTGCATCCAAGATAATCTGTTACAGCCTTGGGCACTATTGAGATAGAGAGATTACCTTTGATTATAGGTTAAGGGTTTGATGTATTTTTTAGGGTTATAAGGCTATTACTGAAGGACAGTGGGATAATAAAAATGCTAGAAATGAGAACGGCCACAGTTCTGAAACATCTGAAGGCTCGCAGACGTTCGCTACCACGGCGAAATAAACAAGATCAAGAGGACGGTTGATAAAATCAGGGAAAGCGCAATGGAAGCGGAGAAGTCTTGCTCACCAGAAACTCTATTCTGTTGCGATGATGCTACATCTCCTGAAGCAGATGATGATTGGTTTGGTCTCGATGTGGTGGCTCGAAAGTGACGCAACAACCGAAAACCTGGCTCCTGGAATTCCATGCGATGGATGTGCCGAAGTTAGTCCCGATGGGCGTTGATGCGCCTTACAATACCGCGTGACTTACTTATATTTAACTAGACGCCGCGTCATACAGGCATCACGATCCAAGCTACCCCGTAACACAAATCATGAATATAAATATCTCCCATTGATGCTTTCTGACGACAGTTACCCTGTGACTATACTGCACTACGGATACTGAACTCTTTCACATTCTCTGAAAATGATATCGCTCCCAACTCAGTTTTACTGCCGCGACTGCAAGCGTAATTTCAAAACGAAGAATGGACTCTCGGAACATATTTAATACAGTCAAGTACACCGAACAGCCCAGAATCTTACAAGATGCAACATGTGTAAAAAAACTTTCGCAGGCATGGATGCACTGAAACAGCATCAAAATTCGGTTCGACACCAGCTAATATGCCACATCAAATATCTTACAAGTAGTAAATACAATAAAAAGTTCAACTGTCCATCTGCTCAGCTGCATCACTTAGAAAGCAGAGCATATCCGTCAAAGATAGGAAAAACGCAGTTAAATAAAGCCATTATAAGAAACGACATAAAAAAAATCATTACATTCTAAGCCTTAAATATACTACTTCTGGAGGAGGATATATCTAAGACTTTAATATCATTAATAAGTAGTCTACTACTTACTCCTATCTCTACTAAATTTCTTAACTCCTATCCATCTATAGTAAATCAGACCCCAGTGAGAAGGCTAAGTTCAAATATTCCAGATATTTCGAATCTCGCTATAATAATTAATTATTAACTAGGTATTACAACTGGGTTTCAATGATATCCTCTTTGCCTAATCAGATATACCTATATATACAGTCCTAAGGCCCTCTAACAACACTTATTATCAAGCGTCCATTCCAAGATAATTCTAAACGCGGTCCGGAGTATACCTAATAACATATTATTCTATTGTCCACTGGCCCTGGCTAAGGACAGTGGCATAATAAAACTAAAAAAGAGTTCCTTGACTGTCAGCGGTTTGGCACAGCATATTGAGAGTGGTGCTTATTATGGAGGTAAAGAGACATTGCGCCGTGCAGTTGATTATCTTTAAAAGGAGATGAAGACTTTAAACCTGGGTGGACTGAAATTGTTGAATTGAAGTTTGGGTTTCTCTCTGTGGATTATTTGTGAATTGCGCTGTCTAAGGTATTATAGTGCTCAACTAGTATATAATCTAAGTTGTTTTGTCTTGATCACATTGGGAGACATCCCTATTATAAGCAGTAACTCTAGGTACATAATTAAACTTCCGTCTAGTCCTTTTTGCGTGTCTTTCTGTCCCTCTAGATCTAATCCGGTTTCTAGAGTAGCTGAGGAACATAACGTCCTATCTATGGCTACTATTATAACTATAACTAATCAAAGCCCTGAAAAAAAAGGGTCATGCTGATCGGCTTTGTTACAATCTATCTTCTTTCTGCAAAGCTACTAATAAGTGTAAACTGAGGATATAGTAATAATGTAAAAATGATTCAAATAGTTGTGGTTTGTTAACCTTCATGTTGCAAAAACAATTCTCGAAATATGATGCATATCAGGGGCCAGTAAATGCTTGAAGTAATTAGACTTAGTTGAAAGCGTGACGCGGCTGTATGGTTGTTGGACCCTGATAAGCTGAACGACCAGAATAAGCGGCATTCACGCAATACCTCGTATTATTAATCCTTTAAGTGGGTTCTTGGGTCTAGAACGATCTTAGTATCTCGGATAGGTAATAGGGCTTAGCGTGATGAGTGATAAGGTGAAGTCTGGTAGGCGGAGAAATAGGGTAACATTGTAATTGGAGAGCGTTACTCAAAAGACCAAAGTCCCTTCCACAAGACTGAGAACACCTTCTATATTGAGATAGAGAGAGAGCGTAAGCGGGCATCACAACTGCAAGAGTCGCATCGTGGCTCTAACATGCAATCATAGGGCCGATAACTGGAACGTGGTTACAATTGGTACCAAAAGCATTTTGGAGAAAAAGATACAATGTACTGTTTCTAGGCGCTTAAAAAGGTATATAAAGCTATAAGAATACCAGGAAATAGAGGAAAACTCAACCACAACACCAAGCAAATCCAAACCACGAGATCTCAGACCCTACCAACACAACAACATCGGAGATTGCCTTAGAGCTTTATCACCTATTTTTTCAATATGTGGTTTACTAAGGCTTTGACTCTTCTAGCAGCGACTGCCAATGTCGCTGTGGCACATCCCGCTGATGTCGCCCTCGAGCCAAGAGATATCGAAGAACGAGCCACTGTCGAACTTAACGGCAGGAAGGTGGCTTTAGTTACTGGGATCGTGCTCAACCAGCAGCTCAGGGACTGTTTTGGCAGCTCAGGCGTTGAAATGGCCAAGGGCTATGCGGGCGCAATATACGACCAGTGGCGTTTCTCCAAGATTCCCGGCACACTCGTTGATATTGAGACTCTCGTATCTACGAAGGTCCTCACGAACCAGTACTGCTTCACTGTCGACGCCATCTTCCAGTTCGCCGGCAAGTCTGATGCCCAGAAGTTTGCCACCTTTGCTAAGAACTTGCTCGGAAATACCAAGCGTGATAACGGGCCGGACAACTTCTTGGGTCGCGTCGAACCTGATGTCTACATCGAGGGCGTCGATCTACCCCTTGGACACGAGTACTTTGGAAGCAACTCCACCGAAGCAAGCCATGCCGCACAAGGCCTATCTAGGCGAGGCTACGGCCGCTGCAACAACAAATGCGGTTTCTCATATACCAACGATCAAACAGGCATCTGCAGGGACCCTACATTCCCTGCTGGCAACACCGCGTTCTGCTAGAAAGACCATTTCGGAGACCTCCTAGGTTTCATTTCCGGACATCTTGTGCTTGAAAATAACTAAAGAGCCCTTCAAAGCCTTTTTAAAGCAGCCCCCATAGAATGAGACAGGATATATGTTAAGGAGTAGGAAATACGAAGAATAGGGTTAGGTAGACAAGACAAAAGACACTGTTTTCTTCTGAAACATATAGCATAAGGAATAGTACCTCAGGTGAGAGATAAGAGCTTCTAGGCCAGAACCATCGACAGATCAAGAGCGTAATAATTAGAATAAATTAATCGCCTTGGAAACATTATACCAACTCAAACAGTTCAGGACTCGCATGTAGCATCGCAACGTCCTGAAGTATCCTTAAGAAATTACCTTACGGGCATAGTCTGCTATAATTTCTCTAACAATAGAGTATATTAACCGATTTATAGGAGAATTGTATATGTCTAGCCTTAGTTATTTTATTATAATAGACATACTTTAATCAGGCCTCTCACTGGTACAATTGAACGCAAATGTTAAGATAGTTATAGATCTCAGTGCGGAAACATTTGATATTATCACAGAGAATTATATAAACAAAGGGGTATTCTCTCATAGGCATATATATGAAAGAATTATTTATCATCGTTCTAAAGACCTCATAGAGGAGAGGAGGTAGTAGGCAAGGCTTACTAAAAACTCAGCGAGCATCTTAAGACGGTTATTAAAGCATCCTTCTTTGGCACATCATCTATTACAATTAATTATTCATATCCCCGGAATATGTAAAGGTTTTAAGCTTTCTCCATGGGGTAAAATCATGGCTATAAAATGTGACGAGGTATCTTAAGGCGAGATTCCCATAGTAACATAGCTAATTATCTACTAGGAAATCATAAGATATATGGAATTTATATTAGACTTATGGATTAACCTTATAGGTTCCAAAGAAGCTTTGAATTCCGTGGATCCTGAAGACATAAGGGAGTTCCAACTCAGAGTCCCTGGTGTCTCAAAGCTAGACTTTCATCACCTTTCTACGCTTATCGCAAGTGGCAACGCTTTTAAACGAATAACAGACGAGGTTTTAAGAAATAAGCTAATTGTCTAAATAAAAAGTATTAAATATCTCATCCCGTCGCTCCATACCCTGCAGAAAGACTTTAGATACCTTCGACCATGCATAGATACCATTATACGGCTCTTTTCTCACGATGGAAATCCTTATGCCACTGCTCAGTCACTAGCATTTGACGCATTCTCATCTAATACACTATTAGGGCCTAATGCTTCCTTCTTTAAGAAGATTAAAAGCCTCTACCTTTTTATAATAAGAGACATGGTCGGGATAATGGGTAAATGGCCTCTTTTAGAGGTCAGTGAGATACCTTATGAGTATGTTCGTCTCCCAAGAAGTTAGTATTGATTGGCGCATGAAGCTCATCATCTTGGTTTTTACTCGGATAAAATCACTCGTCTAGTGTTAAAAGACCTAGATAAATAGGTCGCGTTGAGGGCTTTGTGCGAAGCTCAATCTAATTTAATGTCTCAGTATAGTCCTTCAGAGCTATGAGGCATAATTAGATCCATAGCTATAAGTTTCGGCAAGGCAAGGGAGTATATAGGGGGTGGATCTAGCTCTGAGTTCACGACTACCGGAGTAGGTAAGCCGATTTCAAGGCGTTATAGCCATCAATACTCTGGCGCATACGTATATGATCGATGGAATTTTGATCTTGCTATTTTCTTGAATCCTATACCGGAATCAATGGATATTACGTTACTCTTCGTTCGAAAGTCTGTATTTCATGCATTCTGGAGAATTGAAGAAAGGATAAGCACGCCAACCCCTGTATGGGAAGACGAACCAATGCTTCCGCCTGACACTGGACTTCCGGTCTCCGAAAATGAGTCAATGGATTCACCGGACGTGTCCGTCCACGCTGAACCTCAGGATCTGGCAAATGCCGAAAATGAGGATCGGCACATGTCGGACCGAGCTAACTCATCTGAATATAATCAGAAGACACGACATGTAGAGATGCGGCAGAGGAAGAAGAAGAAGAAGAAGAAGAAAAGGAATCCAGAGGCAGTGCGTAAAATATCGTTGCACCGTGCATCACAGACCGAAAGGCTACTTCGAGGCATATTAGAGCAGCTGCAAACAACGGCGCAGCCTGTGGCGGGGCAACTGTTCATGCAGCAACAACCGACCGTCCAGCAGCAGTTGACTCCTCGTGACAACACAACCTCAGAAATACCTATGGAAGAAGACTGGAATCCTTCAATCTCAATTCCCACATGGGACCTCATCCGTTCGCGGGTCCAAACTTCAGAGATAACGGTTTTAGAGTTTATTGAAAATGATGATATAAAACGGAGTGGTTGGAAAGAGCATAAATGTCATCGAGAGTCCATTTCAGATCTAATCCAAGACCTGAAGGGCTATTACAAAAGGGACGTGGAGTTCTATTATCAGCATGACCCCCGAACAATTGCGGAGCACGAACTGTGCGAGCACGATGCGATATGTATCGCTCCGATAAACGTCAAATTTGAAGAGAGACATTTCCCAGCGGAAGAACAGTGGTGAGGCGTTCGACTACGGATTAGCATATCTATTTCCAAAGTATTAATAAGTAGGACGGGCTAATATTTCCCATATTTGGCCTCAAATTGTAAAGAGTAAATTGCAATTAAAGATATTTGCAAACATCTTTGAGTATCGTCGCAATCTCGGGTATAAGTCGGATGACGCAAGCAATATCAGCTGACACGTTAACTACGCCTCTCAGACGCTTTTCACACAAGTGAACTTTGGGCCTGCGGTTGGCTGCAGAAACATTTTTAAACCGACCTAAAGTCCCATCACCATTACAGCCAATAATTCGCGAGCCTCTTGGCATTAACCGTTCTGTCAGGATTGGTGTAGTAGCCGTCGTCCAAAAGAACCTGCTGTTATGAAACCCCCAGTTATCTTCCTGCAGGCTACTTGTATCTAATCCAAAAGATCTCCTGATTTTGTTACGCTCGGTTACGTACAGCGAGCCTTTTTCACCAATCACAAACATCGACAACCCGCCCCAATCTGAAAACCTACTAATCATTGTAGACCCCCTCAAACGGTTTTACACCAGCCCCAAAGCAACATAGTTGCCATAAGAACCAACGTCTACTCGGTACAAGGGTATCAATCAGGGTTTTACGGAGTTAAGCACGCCAAACTTCACCATGGGGAGACATACGATCACGCTCGAGACATGGATTGGAAACAGCGTAGTTCCGCGTTCGGAGATCAAACGCCAATATTAGGGTCGGCATGAGATGGACCAGCCAGAGTTGCTATTGGCACAGATGGCTGTCGGTATAGATGGCTGTCGGCACAATAGGCATCAGCGGCTAGCATCGAACAGCGTGCCATATCAGCTAGGTCGCCGACGTTTTTAATGATAGATAGGATTACGCAATAAATAAGGGGACTCAGTGGCTCAGATATAAAGAAACTCTGGCTATCCAACTTATTGCGGATATTAGCTGTGAACAGAGCCGAGGGGTTCTCGCGCATCCAAATACGTAGATTATCGCCGACTGAATAGTGCTTGAGGTAGTGGACTTGCGCAAGATGTGTGCAAAGTATTCCTGTCCCCGCACCTAGGGCCCCTATTATACAATTAGCACCTATGGACAGGGGAGAACACATCGAGAGGCACAGCACCAATGGCAAATAGAATCGCAAATCTCCGGTCGCGGCCGCTCATTTTGGCATGTAGATTTGCTCTGTCGAGTGAGTGGATTAATAGCACTCGGCTCTCTTATTCAGTGGAAAGATGGAGCGAAGAGGTCTCCTCTTTGCGGAATGGTTCGGGTACAGGCTTTGCAGTACAAATTACTCCACCCCAAGAATCTAATCCATGCCTACCACGTCGATGGCAGCGTTACCAACCACGGACAAAATGAAATACGTGTGTCCGTGCTGTCGTCAGAATCCGGCCCGCCTTCCTCACTGGAGCCCACAGTGCCGATAGCAGATTCTCTACGGTGTCAGATCTCATGCATTATTACTCTCTCTAGGCATGCAATTATTATCATGATACTTCGTCAGGTTCATCGGCGCCAAGTCTGGCATAGCTCGCTTCTGTAGACTTGTTCTGGACCTGGGAATTAGGAGGGACCGACTGGTCCGTTCCATCAGAGTCCTTGTGAGCTGAATGCTTCTTCACCACTGTGTATTTCTCGGGGATTCTGGTCTCTAATGATCTGCCGATCCCGCCTATTAAGGACGTCAGTAAAGTCACCGCATGCCTTGAGAGCCTCAACCATTTGCAGGTTTCGCGAGAACAAACTTACAGAGAATTTGATACAAGTACTTGGCGACCACAGGTGCCCATATTAATGCGGCCACCAATTGACCAGTATTCCAATCTTCACCTGGTGTAACCATATGCGAGATCAAGTAACAGGCTTTGCCGATGAAGACGAGTAGCGCAATCTCAGAAGCAAAGTAGAAGATCGGCAAGACCACCGCAGCGACACGCCCTATCGTGTCCATGATCTTTGGAGCAGATGGACTCTCGTGCCATGCCTTGTACTGTTTCAGGCCACTGACAGCTATAACCATCTTTTCGAGCACCAGAACGCCATACAACACAAATATCCACGGCATCAAGTTTGGACCGGGAAAGAGGTAAAACCCGGAGCTGCCCGAGCAATAAGCCCGTAACGAGGTGTTATAACCACATTCTTGCACGGAGAACTTGCTCGAGAACATGCCCCAGAGTTTGTCTTGTTGATAGCTCAACGCCGTCTTGTAGATAACGGCTGCTCCCATGGGGAGAACTACGGCGCACAGCAGTAGTGAGTAGACGGAGCTGCGGTGCATCCGCCGTAAGCTGAGCTGGTTGAGGATGATAGGTAGGAGGACAAACTGCGCCGACTGCCGGATCCACTGCTGGTCGACAAGGTAGCTTGAAATGCTGTTGGCGTCTATGAACTCGGCACCTCTCAGGGTCGCTATCAAGAGAGCAATCTGGATGGCCAAGACGAAGAATACCTGCGCTTCCTGAAATTCGACGAGTAGATTAGTTGTAGCGTCTGCTAGGCGAGACTCCTCGACTCGGGATAAGAAATGTGTTACGCGAGGGTTGAGGGTTCCCTTCGCGGTTGAGAGCTTTTTACGGAACCATTTGATAGTTGTGGATGCAGTGAAGATGCGGGAGATGAAAAACATGTAGATTGCAGCTGCGGCCTGCAGCATATAAGACAAACGAACCTAAAATCCAAAGAGCTTGAAGGTTAGCCAAATTTGACAAAACATTTGTATCCCTCCGCTAGTCGAGTGTGCTGTCACTTACGCCTGGTCCGCCAATGTCCGTGTTAAGCTGGTTCTTGGGCACGGTTACACATAGCTCCGCGATATCAGTAGCCAGACTCGTGAACAATCCCATTCCCGTGCTCGGGGCCTGATCACCCACGACATCTTCGACATGGCAGTCTCCAAAGGTCTCGTCGACCGTGCAAGAGGCCCTAATGCAACTCCATGTTAAGTTGAGAACGCGAGCACCATCATAGGTCGTTATGTCAGGAACGCCAACCAAAGAAGCAGTCCGGCTCGTCGCCTCAATGTAGGACGAGCTGATGTTGAACGAAGCGGTCGTGCCGATAGAGAGGGCGGCGAGTGCCAAGCACGAATACTGCGACTGCCACGTTTTGAAGAGCAGCGACGGGTCGGAGCACACATGGGTACAATTAACATCGCCACCAACAGATATCGCGCAACCATCGCCATAGACGGTGAGGGGGAATCCGTTGAATCCGCTCGTGGGGAACAGGTTGAACATGACGTTGGCATTGTTGAGGGTGTCTTTAAATATCATCTCCTCGTCTGCGTTCGCCATATGCAAGTCCGAACTTGAGTTTTGCACATAGCGAAGGAGGCTTGGCGTGTTGGACATCGCGAGGACATGGGCTTCAACTTCGATTTCTGCTGGTTTCGTCTTCGTTGGAAGGCGAGACAATAAGAGCTACGTACAATTGGGCAAGAGAAAGAAGGTCCCATGCGAAGATAGTGACTCTAGTAGCGGGGCACACGCGCCTTTATTCCAGTCTCTTGTGCTTTTCCCCCCATTGAGTAATTTCCACTCGGTTTCAGCGGCAACACATAAGTAAGCACTACTTGCATAGCATAGCCAGTAGATACCCATGTCCAGCGGAATAATGTCTCCACCCTGTTCCATTTCCACATGTGATAATTTCAGATAGGCAAAGAGGACTTACCTACTCTCTTATTCTACCAGCACCTTCATCCTTAGGTCGTTGAAACTACAGCCTCTAGTATCGTTGTAATGCAGTGATCTGTTGACTTTTGTTCTTACTTAACAAAAAGACAGCTGGTGCAGATCCTGTTATGGCAATCAATTCCTAATCTTTGCGGCATTTTCAGAGAACGGTTATTGGCCAGGAATGATCGGCCAATGAGGTTGTGTTTAAATACGATAGAAGGTTAGCGTTGGAGGAAGGAGGTTCGGCTATTAAACGGGCTTAGACAGGTCTCAGAGACATAGTAATATATATAGTATCATTTGAACTATTTTCTAATAACTGCAGTAACTGCAGATATAGGCAAAACTACTATATTATAATCCTTACAGTTATTTAACAATGGTCTCTAATAGTATTTATTAACTATTTATTTTTTTACTTAATTTATATAAATAGATTTAAAATAATTATATAAAATAATTTACTTAGTAATTTAAAATAAAAGAGGTTAGAAAAAAAAAGTTAAACTACTAAAAGCTTTATAAATAATATATATAATAAAAATTAAACTAAAAGGAAAAAGTTAGATAGCTAGTTATATAAATTATATTACAGGTTATAGCGGAAGTGAAAGAAGCTAGGGATACTAAGTTTAAAGTGATTATAAGGGCTCTTACTAAAAGGC
>JABCJZ010000109.1:0-123764 GCA_013184445.1 Fusarium sp. NRRL 53497
GGGGGGGAGAGCTCAAAAGTGGTGGGAGATGTTGCTAGGTGACCCACACAATCTAGCGTGTTTCTGTCGCGCCGTGCATCTCGCGCTTTGGCACGGTACGTGAAATCGCGAGTTGAAATCATTTTTCGTGATCAGTTGTAAATATTGGCGCGTATAATTATTCCATTGGCTCGATTCATTGTTTCCATTACTAATGGCTTAGACTTTTGTGAATTTGAGAGTCTGCATCGAGTTCCATGTTGGAGTGAAGTGTTCATCCCACCTCAAATCAGTGAACGAAAGGGCTCATCTTGTTCATCCGGAGAACAATAAGAATCAAGACGAAAACCTCTATATCTTTCTGAACTTCCCAAATCTCTTACTCTTATTCTCATTTCATGGCTGATCTGTTCTTGTGGTCGCTATGAATGCACCTCTCCACTTAAAACTGTGCCTTGACTTATACACAACGAAGATACACAGCCAGAAACTGATCACTCTTTGACAATTTTATTCAATCTAAATCACAAAGTTTATCGCCCAGCTCCAGCGGCCTGCTCCCAAATACCGTCTCCTCTTCCCTCGGTAATCTCCTTCCATTGCATCGCAAACTCCATCAAGCCCCCCTGACCAGCCATACTTGCATCTACAACCTCCTTTGGCAGCTTGTGCGCCGAGTATTGTGGGCTGCTAAAGTTATAAGCAGCCGGGTCGTCCTTTTCTATGACTCTAAACTCAGGTCCCAAATCGGGTCGATACTCGATATCATCGTCCTCGTCCTCGCCTTCTGTAACTGTGTCGTCACCACTGACCTCTGGACCGGCCTCGTTGCTTGATGTTCCATATAGGGGCTTTGGAACATCCATTTCAAGGAGCTCTTGCCAGCCAAAAAGGATACTGTCTGTTCGAAGGGCCCATGGGTTGATATCCATGAGTCTGACTTTTCCAAGTCCATCCTTCTCGAACGAGTTCTCTGGTACATAAACGTCAAAGATGAAGCTAGCATCAGGAAATGTGAACCTCAATTTCTCCCGGAAGAAGGTCTTGATCTTGCGCCAGAGCTGAGGTCGAATTTGCTCCAGGAAAGCATAGTGATTGAGATCCCGCTGTGTGATACCAATAAGTGTCCTGTGTTTGACAAAGCATCGAAACTCTAGGGCCACATGAGGGGTGAAGAATGGCCTTAGGACGAGAATGGGTGCGAATGGCTTCGATGGGGGTGCTGAAGTGCAGTCATCAAAAGCATGGTCGAGGTCGTGAGAAACGAAAGAAGATGACTTGAGGAGAAGGTAGATGTCGTTTGGAGTCGTACACTTGAGTGTGTTTTGGTGAGGTGAGATCCACTTGGCATCCTTTGGTGACGACCAGTTCAGCTTTGGTGCAACTGAGCCTCCCAATTCTGCAATCTTCTCCTTAATGAGATTGTGCGTCTCTGGGAACCTCTGGTTAGGAGGTAATCTTTCGGGTTCATCTTCCTCGTCATCTGATGATTCAGGGTCTTGAGCTTGTGGCTTTGCGGATGTGTTGGATGATACATGCCACTCTTCCTCGGGCTCGTCTTGGTTGTCATCATCGTCTGCGAGAACTATGCCATCTTCATGAAGATACTCGATAAATGATGGTGGAAGTGAGATGATACGGGACTTGAGACAAGAACTTCTATACTTGGGAAACCAAGAGTCGTAGGAGCAGTTTTGGATGTGATCTTTGGTGACTGGAGGGAAGACGAGCTCGGGTGCGTCGTCTTGGTTGTCAGCTTCAGCTGAAGGGGGAACATGTGGCATTCTGGGCAAATAAGATGGTGATCTGTCTGGGAACTAGAATATTGAAGATTTCTAATATTCCAAAAACAGTAAATTTCAAGAATAAGAAAAAATGTTAGTTGTTCTGTCAATGTTAAAGCGTTGACTCACTTACAAAATATTCAATGCCCCTCCATGATGGAGGGGCGATGTTGCTTATCTTATCAGTCAAATACAGTAGGCGGTGTAGCTTTTTAACAGATCCGATGGCGGCAGAGAAAGGTCCTACATCACCGAGATCCACCTGTCGCAGTCGCATACATAACAAACATCGGTTGTCCATAATATTATCATTACGCGCCAATTATTGCCGTCGAATCTTTGCAGTCGTCAACTTAAAACTAGTGCTGTAAATACTAGGTACTCAAAATGTCTGATAACGTTGGCCTCAACACTCCCCGTGGCAGTGGCACCTCGGGCTATGTCCAGCGCAACCTAGCTCACATCAAGCCTCGCGACTACGGCGCTCCTTATCCCAAGGACCTCGATAGCTTGCGACACAAACAACGACAACCAGACAAGGGGATCTTGGAACATGACCGCAAGCGCGAGGTTGAAGTTAAGGTCTTTGACCTAAGAGACCAGCTTGAAGAGGAAGAGTATGATTTCCCAAGTGCCAATTACACAGTGTATCATGCTAACAGGATCAAGGGTCGATGAAGATGAGATTGACAAGCGATGCGATGAGCTTCGACAAAAACTCCTTGCCGAGATGAACTCCGGAAGACGAGGTGGACCCAGAAAAATGTTCAAGCAGCACCAGGTTCACGAGATGGCCGATGCCAAGATCAAGGAGAGCGAGCGACTACGGAAAGCATTGAAGATCAGTGCAGATTATGAAGAGGGCGGTCATTGGAAGCGACAAGAAGAAAGATTGCGCACTGCTTTGGAAAAGGAGGGCAAGGAGGACAAAGATGAGGAGAACGACAGGAAAAGTGAGCCTAGGGACTAAGTCAGCTCCATGAGAGTCCAATGAGACTCGGCGGATATTCTATCGAAGCATCCGTTGCGAGGAAAGGGTGTTTCTGGCAGTCTATGTCACTTTGTCCAGAGATTGTTGCTCGGAAGCTCTATCCATCGGAAACAAACAAACAATGGGAGACATGGCGTATAGCCATAGAGAGTTTCGGCACACGATATATTATTAGTCGGCATTTTCATACGGCGTAGGGCGTTTGGTTTTGGGATTGAGATGGGACACTTTGGCCAGGGCTACTACCCGATTTGCATGGTATAGGGTATCTTATATTTATCGGGATCTGAAGTTTGTCTGCTCAGCTTGTGTGATTTGACTGCGGTCTTCTATATCTGTACTGTGTAATCGTTCTCACTTCTCTGGCGAGTATTGTTTCTCTGTCGGTTTGGATTGACTTCCAATGAAGGGCATAAAGTTACTTCAAGATGCTGGGTTCCTACGTAGAAACACATTGATAACATTTACCATGGATCGTACTTCATTCAATCTAATAGGTCGTGATAATTAACTCGACATTGGGGATATTTTTCTGAGTAACTTAAATCAATATACAGAAAAGTTAGGGATATATAAAATAATAAATCATAGTAAAATTCAACTTCCATTCGAAGCAAGATTGAAGAAAGAGGTGGTGGTGTAAGTTGCGATGTGGCTTGCCACATGCTCGAGCCACAAAGACCCGCTGTAGCTTGAGCTTCCTCTGAACCTCACACGTTACTGAAACACCAAAAGACAGCGCCAGAGACGGGATAGATTCAGGAGATCGACAATACGAAAATAAAATAAAATCATGGCGCGACTTTCGCAATCGGTCAGCTCTTCGCTTAACACAAGCGCAATTGATATTTCCTCCGCAGAGCTCGGAAACCTCCTCCTACGACTACAACAGAACGTTATACATACGGACAGCGACCGCGAACGAAGACTACGATCGAGCAAGTTTGAGAGAGCAAAAGTGGCCTCTGTAAGAGTACCTGTACCCAGACAAACGTACATGCATCCTAACATCGGTTATAGAACCTTGAATATGCTCGAAACTCTTTGACGAAGCTGGAACAAGATGCGCTGGCGATTAAAGCCCCAGGCCGACGGGCTGAAGTACAGGGAGACTTGAATGGGAAGAGAGAGCTCCTAGAACTACTATTGGATCGATTAGAAGACCTGCGACGGGTATGTCTTGGACTCTAAGATGAAGCGATCGTTTAAGCTAACATCATAACAGGTGGCAGTCGACGAGGATGAGGACGAAGACGATGGGAGCACTGATGGAGAAGACATCCTGTCCGAGATAATACCCACGCCGAGCGACAGTATGGTCGATTCTGTATCAACAGGCCAACCTACGGAAAGCTCGGGACAAGACGATGATGCCGATTCAGAACACCCAAAGACTACTACAATACCAGTAACAACAACCACAGCCACAGCGCCAACGCCAGTATCAACAGCACCTCCAGAGACATCTACCCCATCACAACAACACAGCCAGCAACCCACACAAACGACACAGAACCTCCGACCACGAGGGGCGCCTTCATCACCATCACCATCACCATCACCATCCGCCTACTCAACGGCCCGCGCCGCCCTCTTCGCTAATCGCAAAGCCTCCACTCCTCAGACCTCAACAGCAACAGCCGAAGCGATGCTTGATCGCGATCGCGCCGAGCAGGAATACATATCTGAATCGATTCTTAAGTTAGCGGGCGCTCTCAAATCGAGCTCGCAACAGTTCTCCAATACCCTTGAGGCAGATAAGGAGGTGGTGACGCGTGCGGGTGAGGGTATGGATAAGACAGAGCAGAGTATGGAGGCGGCAAAGGGTCGAATGGGTATGTTGAAGAGAATGACAGAAGGAAAGGGGTGGATGGGAAGGATGCTTCTCTACGGATACATCTTCTTCCTCACAGTTGCGTGCTTAGTCGTAGTGTTCGTTTTGCCCAAGTTGAGGTTTTAAGAATGCTCAGGGTGGTTGGAAAGACATGATCAAGAAGACTGACAAGGATACCCTCTGGATATATATATACGCAAAGACGCGAAAGGCCAGTCGTGTAGCTACTGTTCCAACATATCAACCCGAATCCCAGTGTCCATATATGTTAGGCCTCCCAAAAAGCCCACCCATATGAATGCCAAGCCCTAAATCACTCCGATTGTTTGAAAGCCCGAATGTATAGCCCGGGGCCTAGGACCTCGTGCCTTGTTTTAGCACGCCTGTCAAACCCAATAAGAAAGCCGCCTGTAGTCCGTGAAAGGTCCTCGACATAAACTCCAATCAAAATGGTTCCCGTGCCTCGAATTCCAATGAGATCCCGACAATATCATCAGGCTTCGTGGCGATGCCATCTGGTACTGCCTCCAAGATATCCTTCTCATCAATTGACGAGGCTGGAGTAGCAAGGGCACTTCTGGGCTCAACCTCCATCTCTTCAGGAGGCGTTTTGAATTCTTCTTCAGGCTCATTACCGTGAGCCTCAGTTGCATCGAGCTGCATGGAAACACCCGACATTTTGTTCTCCTCTGGAACATATCCCGACCTAGGAGGTGACTGTACCTGCTTACAGTCTTCAAAGACCTCTGAACTGACAACAGATGTGTTCTCCTGGACTTGCTCGGACTCAGGAGGCGAGGCCACTTCTATGCCATCTCCAGGGGTCTTTGGCTCGATGCAGGATCCGTCCTCTTGAACGTGTTCAGAACTAGGAGGTGAAGCCATCGCCGCCTCGTCATCTTCGAAGACCCTTGGCCCAACATCTGATTCGTCCTCTGCTGAATCAGTCTTGGCCTCTTCCTCGACGGGAGGCCATGGCAACCCTCTAATTTCAGCATTGATCTCTCGGCAATAGTCAATGTCATGCCTCAGACGCCGCCCGACGGGCTTTCCTGCAGACTACCCCTTGTCAGTACATTCTTCTCGCTAAGTATTCATATTGGAGTATCGTCGTACCGGGGGATCGTACTGAAAGTACGAGCTGGGCATTGTTCTGGCCAGAGATACTCGATCCTCCCAATCAATTCCAGTCTTCTTCTTGAAGAAGTCCATGAAGAGCGCCAGCTCATTTCTCCACTTGCCTTCGTGAGAACTAGGACGGTAATAGGAAGGCTGAGAACTGCCCTTGTGCTTGAGGAATTTCGCTGTGAACCAGTGCAAGTGCGGTTTGGCGTTGGACTCCCACAACTGCGTATTGTTAGTAGCAAGTCATAAAAGGAGGAATCGAGGATGCTGTTTACACAGAGGGAGTACTTCTGCCCAATCTCTCCGGTGAACTCATCATCCCGGGTAATGTCGACCTGGTAGACAAAGTTGTATCGATCTCGATATAGGTGGAAGTGGTCTATGGGAGTGTCAGTTTCTATGAACCAGGAAAATCTGAGTCTATCATACTTGTGTTGACAAATTTCTCGGCGTCTCTTTTCCCCTTCTCAATCCGCGCCTTTTCTCTCCTGATTGCATTTTCCTTTGCGATGATGTTTCTCATGGAAAACTCTGCCTCGGGCAATCTTTTGTTCTCAACTGTCGAAAACTCGAACCAGTCGCAATGGACAATGTGAATGACCTTGCCAAGCTTCAATGCTTGTATAACTAGTATATTGTAAATAATTGCAAAAGTTAAAGTGAACGATGTCTTACTTTTGGGATCCCTTTTGTCAAACTGCTCTTTGGTGCAGAGGAGGTGAGTGACATGGTCATCGAAATCGTCGACGAAGACGCCTTTGCGGAGCGAGGACCATCGCTTCAAATTGTCCACTGTTAACTGACCAGGAAGTGGTCCCGCGGCTGCGAATACCCGTCCCTTGAAGATCTGAGCAGGCATTGCTCCTGTGATATGTCGTCAAGTCAATGAAGCGATGCTCAAGTGAAAAGATGAGATTTAATGTGTAAAGTGTATGTGTATGAGTACGAGAAAGAGAGGCTGGAAGTGAAAGGGAATGGGATGAATTGAAAAGAAAGAGATTACGGTGACGCTAGAAGAGAAGAAATGTTGATTATAGAAGCGCAGGATGACTTAGGTCAGAGGATGAAGAGTTCATCCATAAATTAGAGAAAACAGAGAAGATTAAGGAGATTGAAGATGTTAGAAGAGAAGAACTGTTCAGTGTAAAAGCTCAGGATAAGGACTTATGACGAAGAATAGGTGTGTTAAAATTGTAGTATAAGTGCGAAAAACGGTGCATATGCGCATGTTGGAAGGCGGTTGAAACCATGAGAAAAGGGGTATAGCAAACTGGATGACAAGCTACTGTGTAAATGGGGATAGATGAAAAGTCAGGGCCCGGAACAAACCAACAAGGGCATCGACTAGCAGTAGAATCAGCACCGTGACCTCAATCAAACTTGTCTGTATATTCTACTCTTCCGTAATTGAATAATCGATCTTTATTTTATCTTCTATCAGATTTCCTTAGCAGCCTTGACGAAAGCTGCGATCTTG
The DNA here is from genome assembly GCA_013184445.1 of Fusarium sp. NRRL 53497. Taxonomy (NCBI): domain Eukaryota; kingdom Fungi; phylum Ascomycota; class Sordariomycetes; order Hypocreales; family Nectriaceae; genus Fusarium; species Fusarium sp. NRRL 53497. Next base: position 7,191 of record JABCJZ010000109.1, read on the forward strand.
TTCAGGCTCTGTTTTCCATCCTCCTCCACTCCACTGCTCACATCAACACCAATCACTCGGTCAGCGAGAGGACCCAAGGCCTTGACAGACTCAGCCACGTTGTCAGGGTTGAGGCCGCCAGCCAGGAAGACTCGAAGCTCAGGATCGTTCTCTAGAACAGCCTGGACATTGGCGACGTTAAGAAGCTTGCCAGAACCAGAGCCAGAGTCAAGAAGAGGGATTGTGTGGTAACCCCGACGGCCAATACCAACTTGACCAGGCTTGAAGCATCGAACAACAGGGACGGGAATGAGGCTTGCCCATTCCAGAGGCTCATCGCCATGGAGCTGGACTAGGTCAAGATCATATTGCTTCTGCTTCTCTAGAACCTCGCTCAGGGGCTGGTTCTGGAAAATACCAACAAGCTGAGGTCGGGGGTTGCGGAGTCGCTGAGCAGAAGCCTCGAAGAAGTCCTTGGCCTTGTGGTCTACTGCTGCCACTTGGGTCTCATATTTTCGAGTGCTAGGGTATGCGTGGACTGCTTCTGAGATTGCGAGGGCAGTCTCGTGTGAGATGCATCGCTTGGCACTAGGAACAAGGCAGATGCCCACAAAGTCTGCCCCTGACTCGGCAGCCTTCAGCGCAGCCTCAGCACTTCGGGTACCGCAAATCTTGACGTACAGAGACGACGCAACGTCACTCTTAGGAGGAGGCTCGGAGCCAGAGCATAGTTGGCTAATGAAAACACTAGCGTCGGGTGCCCTCATGATGGCTTCACCAACCAGAACAGCATTAACACCGTCCCTCTTGTTCATCAAAACATCGTCGTGAGTGTTGATGCCGCTAAGGGCGCAAATGATTGTGCTTTCAGGTACCATGCTGCGTAGCCGGCCAGTGGTGTTGAGATCAACCTCAAAGCTCTCTAGGTTGCGGTTGTTGACACCAATAACCTTGGCACCCAACTTGACAGCCGTTGTCATCTCCTCAGCATTCTGAACCTCAACAAGAGGCTCCATTCCAAGTTGGAGAGAGTAGTTGTAGAGCTGCTCTAGAAGCTTGGTCTCAAGCATCTTTACAATGAGGAGAACAGTATCAGCACCCGCCAATCGTGCCTCAAGGATCTGGTACTCATCAAAGATGAACTCCTTTCGCAGAATTGCGGGCCGGTTGGGCATGCCATCCAGGACTTGTCGAACGGCTCTCAAATCCTCAATGCTACCCTTGAACCACTCAGGCTCGGTAAGCACGGAGATTACACTTGCACCAGCCAGAGCGTACTTTCGAGCCTGTGCAGGAGCAGAAATGTCAAGTGCAAAGATACCCTTGGAGGGAGAACCGCGCTTAATTTCAGCCATCAAGGCAACGTCAAAAGGAGACTGCCTCAATCGGTTGACCAAGGGGATCTGGGGAGGTGCAGCATTGAGGTCGTAGGCAACTTGTAGGTCTTCAAATCGCTGAGAAGGAATCTGCTTCTGAGCATCCACAGCAGCCTTTCGGTTTGCATAGATTAGCTGTAGGATGTTGTTCTTCTTGGGTTGGGGGGCAGCCGAGTCGTCGCTGTTGGCAGAGCCAGACTTCTGAAATTGAGCGTTCTCTTCCCAGGTACCTCCTTGCATGCGGAGGAAATTTGTGATCATGGCTCGTCCACCTTCAGTCAGAATACTCTCAGGGTGGAATTGAACACCTTCAATTGTGTACTTCTTGTGACGGACACCCTGAATGACACCAGGGGAGCCATCAGGCTTGGCCACCCAGGAGGAAACCTCCAGATCCTCGGGCAAGGTAACGTGGGTGCCTGCAAGAGAATGATAACGAGTGACCGGAACGCCCTGCTTGAGGCCAGAGAAGACGCCCTTAGAATCATGGGTCAAGGGCGAGGTCTTGCCATGGAGCCATTCACCAGCTGAACTGACTTCTCCACCATAGACGTTGAAGATGCACTGACTGGAATGAGTTTTAGAGGAGTTGACCTCTAAGAGAATGTTCAAGACTTACAGGCCCATGCAAACACCAAAGATAGGAACCTTGCCCGCAAAATGCTTAATAACATCTCGACTCACTCCGGAATCAGTCTCCGGGTGACCGGGGCCAGGACTGATGATAATTTGAGTAGGCTTCTTGGCAATTATTTCATCGACAGTGACCTTGTCATTTCGAAAGACAGTCACTGTAGCTCCAGCAAGAACAAGATACTGGTAAATGTTCCAGGTGAAAGAGTCGTAATTGTCGATGAGAATAAGGTTGGAGGCCGTTGGGATCGGAGGGGAGGGATCGGCTTGGTGAGGGGAGTGATCGATAATATCTGAGGAACCCATTTTTGGACACAATGAGAAAGGAGATTCTCCGTGAACGTATCTCCGTATAATTGATCTGTTTTTTGACGAGATCGAACGATGATGTTGTAAACGGTGACTCACTTTGGGGTTGAGTAGAGTTGAACAAAGAAGCTGTGAATGACACTCAAAAGCCGTGCCATTTAATACATCGCACTGTCGATTAAGGCAAAACAACAATGCCTGGTACAGTGCTAACTTTATTTGCTGCAGTGGACGGCAGTTGATCGGACCTTGGGCCTCCATAAAAGACCGGCTAAACTTGGGCTAAACCCGACTACACCGGAGCTCTCTAGCTTAGGTCCAAAAAGTTGACCTGCCAAAGCTCATCCATTCGCGACCAGGCGCGTCAACAAGCATCAAACTTCGCATCCACCCTAATCGCAAGGTGATGCATCGCATGCCACTGTCGCCTTTTTGACGCTCTTTGCCATGGCGCCGGTGGCCGATCGCATCTATTTCCCCTCCCTAGAACAATGCCTGACTGGGGAGCGGGTACTGCTGTAAGTTGACTGACTTTGCATATTTGCAGCTCTGCCTGTTTATGTAAACAAAACTCATCTCTAACTCACGATGCAGCTCTTGGAAGCTTATCGCAACTGCGCTTTCTGATGGTTCTGGACAGAGAACTACTAGCTCTGCTGTTATCGAATTTTTGAGCGACGACTATGTTCACCGTCTTCTCGAGGACCCTGCCAGCACTTTCGCACCCGCAAGTGAAACCACCAGAAAAGACTTTGAAACAAAAACAGCCCCGATAAATGCACCCGCAAGCTCAGATGGACGTCCAGATGTCGAGTCGATCAAGAAAGACGCTGAATGGCTCAGCAAGAACGCCAAAATCAACCTAGTCGCAGCTTTGCGTGTAGTCGTTGTTGAATACCAGTCTCGCCCTGCTCGTCATCTCAGCGGCCCACTATCGTCACAAGATGCGAAGAATCTGCAGGAAGCTGCCGGGCTTAATAACGGTCAGGGGTCGGGACTTCTACTGGACCTAGGATCAGCGGCTGCGCTGGATGCTGAGGAGATCTGGACCGAATTTGAGAAGCCCGAGACGAGACAGCGACGTCTGTTCGACACATACCTTACCGAACGCCGTTTCTTTATGATGTCTGCGGACTATGCCAACTCCATTAAGCTATACGAAAGACTACCGACCTTCGCCAGTGTCGATCTCGATCTGGCCAAGACTTACCGATTGAAGCTGCCTGCGCGAGACGATGCCGAGCCCCTACTCCCGACTTACCTTCAAATTCTGACAGACTCTATGAGCTCCATCGAATTAGGGCTTAAGGCTGTGACGGACGAGAAATGGGTAACCGAGGAAGTCGAATTGGACTGGTTGAGAACACTCCTAACTGAAGCTGTCCATGCCTTGTCAGTAGTCTTCCAGATTGTGGATAGCTTTGGCGACGATTTCGCACCCTCGAGTGCCGTCAACCAGTGGTTTTCTTTGATGGAAGTCTACAGGTTCTTTGACGCTGTTCAGCCCGTACGTACGACTTATTCCTATGCCCGACTTGTACTGACTCTGCCCCTAGATCCATGAGAGCATTGCGCCCTTGGTTTTGCCCCTCAAGACCCTGTCCGTCGCCGTTTCTCTGATCTTACTTAAGCCAGCTCGGTCATTGACTTATCTCTCCGAGAGAGAAGAGGACGCCACACAAGCAGACACTGCTTACGACACATACCTGCTCTCATCCGATGTCCTTGAGCAGGTCCATAAAAGTATCATGAATGCAGCAGAGGCCGACTGTGAAAGTGCTTCACCCGTCATTTTCGCCTGGACGCTTCTCCTTCATCGCATGAACATTTCTTATCAAAGCAGAACAGAGAAAAGAGACAACTTGCTGCAGCAGAACGCACGAGAGACATTTGAAGCAGGAGGTGTGATCCGACCAGTTGCAAGGCGCAACTCGGCGGGCAGCATTTTCTCTATCGAATCTTCAAAATTCGATGGTTTTCTCGAGAATGCGACTTCTTCCAAGGACCTTGTCGTGGTTGAGCAGCTTGCCTCGCAAGTCACGGCCCAGGGACGTGTTTTTGATGTAGTATCTAATATGGCGACTGGCCTAGGCCCCTCGGACGAGGGTAGCATGACTCCTTTGCTCAGTTCTCGCCTCCGTAACGTCTTTCTGGAGCTTCTTAAGGTTTCATACCCCGTTGTTGGTTACCAGTCCGAACCAGTGAGCGCGCTGCTCTCTGTGCTAAGTGCTGGCCGAAATTACTGGGATCTATCGAATAAGGAAAACCTCTCAGAGAAGCAGGATATTCTTGGATCCATGGTTAATGACGACCTTGCACTGGAGTTCTTCTTTCAGCAAGCTCTTGACAGATACCCATACGAATTTCTGCCATTTATCACTCTCTGCCGAACGTTGGCGAGCGCCACCAGCCTCCGTGATAGCGAGCGATCCCATATGATTCTCAACCTTCTTCGTGCAACCCCTACACTAACATTCGTCCTCCCCGAATCCTTCCAAGAGTATGAGCTTGCACAAGAAGACGAGAACACCAATACTTTTTGCCTTTTGCAAGACATCCCCATTATCTCGCTGTCTCCTTCGTGGCGAGGAAGGCGAGTTGAGGATGATTCATACAGAATACCTGCAGGCACCTATGGGCGATTTGTTACAGATACAGGCAGAGTCGTCTCAATGGAGTATCCCCATTCAACGATCTCGCTTTTGGGCCGAAGACTGGAGATCAACTTAATGAAGGAAGGTTATCAGTCTGAACTTGGAATGCTCCAGCCTGAGGAGACTGCCGAAGTCATTTCTTTGTTTGCTACACTCATCCGCATGGATTACTTGAACGCCACCAAGGAGGAGTCCGCCGGAACCTTGGTCCTTTCGGACAACGATATTCTTCTTGAGGCAAAGAAGCATATTGATGCGGGTAGCGGACGAGACCTTTTTACAGTCGTCTGTGAGACAATGGATTACTACATGCAGGTTGACCTTGCAGAGAACGAGGATGTTGTAGTGACGATTCTCAACTCATGCGTTCAATTCTTGGATGCGATCCTACCCATTTATCCTAGCAGAGTGTGGTCGTATCTTTCTCGATGCGAGTTGCTGGGTTCCGAGTCCAGAGCTGGTAAGCTCACTAAAGTCGTTGGAAGCCTTGACCTGGTTCAAGAGAGACTCGAGTTTTTGTTATCTTGTCTCCGTCTGTTCTCGAATCTTATTGATACTGCGATGACTTCAGCCGTGCAACGTCGAGCTGGTATTCAGACCACTGGCAGAAACAAGTCAGACCTGAACCCCTGGCTCGGCACAGCAGACAAGGTCTTGGCAAAGGTCAGCTACGCGATTGCCCAAGCAGGAGTGGACATCTTCGAGAATACATCTACCTGGAGATTTGCGTCTGACACATGCCGGTCCTCAGTTCTTCGAGACGTCGTGCCAATCTTGCAAAAGGTTATCTTATACAGTTATAGTCTTGGCGATTCTTCAACCTCGGAGAACTTGACGTCTTGCCTCCGACCTGCCGCCTCCTATGTTGTCGATTGTTTTGTTTCGCTCCCAACTGGATCACTGCGATTCCAGCCCCTCCTATCATCCCTCATCACAGCATTCACAATCACCGACAGTACCCTCTATCCAAGACGTGTGGAGATGGTACAGACACAATTATGTTCCGTACTCGAACTGTCAGCAACACTCCTTCGCGTCGCCAACCATCTCGAGCAGTCCTCTAGCATGATCGAGACTTACCTCTTCAAGAGTTCTACCCTGCTTGCACGGCTATGTGCGGCATCCGATCATTTCCGCAGGCCAACCATGTGGCTCCTCGAGTCTCTGGTCGTCAATGCGGGCAAATCCTCAAGTGAGCCCCCGTCACTGCTCGGCTACTTGGGACCTCAGATTTCGAAGACTTTCCTCCACCTCCTCTCGACCCTGGGCAAGCCTTTTGAACTAAGGGGCGAGGTCAAGGCCACATGGAAGTTCTTCTCAGCTATTCTGAGGAACCGACAGCAGTGGATGTCAAACTGTCTCCTTACTGGACAAACTCCAAGAGAAGCAATGAAGAAGGACAAAAAGAAGACGGAGATTTCGACAGACTCAGTATTCGCCACTGCGCTTGCCAAGCTTGGAAAGCTGAAGGAGCTTGAAGTGAGCGAAGCCCTGGTTATTCTGGACTTTGTCGCTTCAGCCCAGAACTTCTGGCCTTGGACAGTGTTCACACTTCAGAAGGACACTGCCTATCTTGATGGCCTCCGAGCATATGTTAGAGACCTCAAACCATCCAACCTTACTGTCAAGACCGACGCTGTTCGCGCCGGCTTTGAGGCAAGATTGGCTGCCTACATTTCCGAGACCTTTGCTATGCAGCTTTACCACTCGCGGCATCTAGGCAACTCTGACGTATTGGCAAAGAGCCTTGTTAGTGATCTCGACTATTACTTGCGTGATGGAGTCGAGGTTGCAGGTTATAACAAGTCCCTACACAACAACTTTGCCCGGAACTTTTCGAATAAGTATTCTGACTGCCCCGTGGATTACTTCAAGCGAACTGCTTTGGAGCCACGAGAACTGGGCAAGAGCTACTATTATGATCTGGAACGTGCCGATGAGATGCTCCGGTTTGATCCAGGCTGGAAGGGCCGAAAGGACGATGGCTTCAAGACGGAGATGGAGCGCGCAAACACTAACCTGTCTCTCGTTGACGCCCAGCTCGTAAGTCAAGATGTTTTGTGTTTACATACATAGCTAACTGGATTACTAGGCCCTTTTCCATGCTTGGGAATTCCTGCTAGTTGAACTTTCAACATGCCTGTCTAAGAATGACACTGTTGAGAAGCAAATGCTGCAGGTTGCTCAGCAATGTTTGAACGCCAACCAAGGAATCCCCGGACCCGAACACATCTTCTTAAAGCTTGTGGAATCCCGGGCAAGCCTCGCACTGGTCTTGATCCAGCGCCTCGTTAGATCATCAGTACCAGTAAAGGACATTAACCAGCTTCTATCGACTCTTGTTGGCACCATGAATGGAGTCGAAGAGCCTTGGGGACCTGATTCTATCTCATACTATCGCACCCTGCTGAAGGCTCTTTTCGTTACTCTGCGTGCCTATCACACTAGTGGTAAGAAAGCAGCCGAAACTCAAGATACCTTCGAGGGAACTACAGTGACAGTCACACAAACTGTGCTGAATATCCTCGACCGAGTTGTGGGCAGAGGTTTCCGCGCACTGGTCAGCCTGATACATGACAACGAAAATACTGTGTCACCAGAGGACCTTGGATTGTTGACAGCCATCCTTCAAGCTTGCCTAAGTCTGCCTGGCATGGACCAATCTCAGACTCAGATCCTCAACATTATGGCAGAGCACCATGTTCTCCATGCTGCCTCTTCTCTCTACTCGTGGGCGGATAGACTGGCGGATCAAGGTGATCCCATCTATGGCGAGCTCAGCATGCTGTTCTTGCTGGAACTCTCCACCCTGCCGATGATCGCTGAGCAGATGGCGTGCGATGGAATCTTGAGCAACATCCTGTCTGCGAACCTGACTAAGTTTATGCTCAAGTCCAATGTCTCTCCCTACTCAGACTCTCATGTGGTGCAACGCTGCTACGGCATCTGGGCCAAAGGTCTGCTGCCCCTGATGCTGAACTTGCTCACAGCTCTAGGTGCCACTGTTGCTCCAGAGGTTGCCTACATCCTCAACCAGTTCCCTCATCTGTTGGAAGCAAGCGTGGATCGTTTCGAGGCACCTGGAGCCAGCCGCACTCAGTCTCGGGCATCGCCACACTATCTGACTCTGGTGGCCATCTCAGAGGTTCACTCTCTTGCTCTGTTGACAAGAGTGCTTGCTGCTCTGCGCGTGAACAACAACCGAGACATCCCTGACGTGGAATGGGATTCAGCAAACCTTCTAGAGAACGTTGACTTTTGGCTGAGCACAAAGAAGTTGCTAAAGGAGAGGCTCATGCCTCTGGGCCAGCGTGAAATGGACTGGCGTGGCATGAAGGCTGTTGCAGGAACATATGATAGTCTATTGGAGGAGAAGGCGGTGGCTCAACTGGACGCCATCAGGGATGTGCTGAGTGATGAAGCAGAGAATTGAATATGAATATATAGAGCGATAATTACTGAGATGTGTATTACCAGTATTTTAGGTCATGGGCGTTGGAATAGGTCGTATGCATTGCGGAACGGCATAAGAGAATATGATTCGTTTCCTTGATACGAGACGATAAAGAGTAATTAGGCGGCTTGCTGATCCGTAATAATAACTTTTGACCAAAGCTAAGGGCGTGTCAAGTCGAGCAACAATATTGAAGTGATAAGTGAGTAGAAAATGGGTTAAATATTCATTCCATGGAGCCAGATTTCAGCCTAGTCGCCTCATGTCCATAACCCATAATAATATATAAGTACAGCTTTAATGTTATAAGCTCTTGCCACGCGTTGTATCGTCGTCATAAACAACGTTCCCTCCCTTCGTAATCATGGAAAACCGCCTGCCCGAGCACATTCGACGCCAATAGAGCAGATTTTGTGTGGACTTTTCTCCCCGTCCCTTGTTGCTATTCATACACGCCGCCTTTCTCGATTATGTTACGCTTATTTGTTCATCTGAGCTGTGAGCTGAGCGTTATGCTCTTGGAAGCGGTCGCTGATGCGTTGCTGCGAGGCCATCCACTTCTGGACGCAGCGGTTGATGCAGCCGCTTTCTCGGGTGGAGATGGCCTTGGAGGTGAAGTCATCGACGCAGGACATGAAGCAGTGCTCAACGAGACCGCCGAAAGCCTAGGGAGAAAGTTGGTTAGCGATGATTCGGCCGGAATGCTTGTTAGAGAGAACATACACCCATAAACTCCTTAACCTGGCGCTTCTGCATGCGCTGCTCAAGGGTGCGCTGCTCGGCTGCGGAAAGCCTGCAGTTGGAAATATCTGGTTAGCACTGCAATTGAGTGATATCTGCCTAGTATTGAGAGACTTACATATCCATATTGACGGTTTGAGGGGGGTAATGTGGTTGATGGATTCGAGGGTATAAGGCTTGTCGAGGTGGATTGACGTTGTTGGCTGGATATGGAGACTGAAATTTTGAGATAAGCAGAGCAGTGAGCTCGGGACTCGGACGGGTTGGGCTTATCGGCGGGATCGCATTATCATTTTACCCCGGATTGGCTGAGCTTTGAATACACCACAATTCGAGGGCTGATTATTTATTTTTAGTTAATATTACTTCAAGTCATAATATACTAACAAGGTTTATTCTTTCATTTTTCTATAACTCAATAGAGCATTATGGCGTTGAGTTGAGTGCTTGTCCTAGTATTACAGTGTTTGCTTTGGTGGGAGCTTCTGACGTAGCCAAGGCATGGAAACTAAGGTCCCCATCATAGTGGAGTTAGGCTTCTTCAACCACCAGAGTCCTATGAGACCTACGTATGCCTTCACTTCACAACCTGGTTAATAACCATTGCTATTCTTATCAGTTCCCAGAAGACTTACACGCACAAGTCTCAGCATATGGTGCATGTGAGCACCACCCCGCCTAACTACCCCTCTATCCTGCAGATCCAAAGGAACCACGCATCTATAGCTCACCACGTAGTTGCCTCGCAAGCCCAGTAGCCCATCTGACCAGGACAAGACGCGTAGGTAAGCATGGCATATTGCTATTCTTATGTCTTCCAAGTTGATGGCAAAAAACATGAAACATTGATCTGCACGGCACCTCGTCTGACAAGTGCAGTTGGCTCGGGATTGGATGAGGCGCAGTGCATGCTACAGTGTCTAGTGTTTGATGTGCAGTGAGATAGACATAAAAAGGTCAAGAAATTTATGTCTGCAAGTTGAAGATACAAGGTAGATCACGAGTGGAACATCTAGAGGCTAAAGCATGCTCTAAATATCATATGATGCTTTCAGTATCCATATTGTACATATTCAACGCCATTTTCTACATTGACGGGAACTCAAAGGCGGCGACGAATGACAGAACAGAGACCACCCAAGAGAGGCGAAAGACTGACGTGTGATGGTTGCACTCTTTCAACGTCCTTGGAGATAGATATACCAAATATGGAAGCATCCATCAGTGAGGTGGCCGGTCCCTTGGTTGTCAGGGCTGTCAATGCCACCCATACATTACTACGAACTTACTGTAATCAGAGGTGGAAAACTCAAAATAGATACTTCTTTAATGTACATATCAAGTTGATCCATTTTATTACCCAAATTCCATTGTCTAGATATAGAGACACAACAATCTCAGTTGTTGGCGGACCAGTGAGACTAGGGTCTTAGCTCAATTGAAAAAGTCGAAATGAAAACGCTCTCGATTTGGACAGTCAACATGAAGAGCCCTGTAGATCGAGACTCTCGGTGGAGGCAGCCAACTAAGATTAGCTGAACCTTTTAGGGGTGCAGACTGGCTGTAGGTCACGGATAAGCCAGCCGTCGATTCTTTAGTGCCGGGATATCTTCCATGGTTTATGGTTTGTTGGTGTTGTCAAGTGCAGTAGTGGTTTCAGCTGAGAGTCCAGGGCCTGTTCTCTGAATCAGTGAGCACTGAGTGACTCAACCGTGATAAGACCTGGGAGCCTTCAACAAGATACCTTGGAGTATGAGTATCCTCATAGAGTTGTGATCGGCAGTACCTCGTCACTGTGGAGAGATCTCCTACCGTTGTAGGGCAGAACAGGGCAGATTGAGTGATGTGATCAAGTTGATTAGATCCCGGTAAACCTCAACGTCGACCACGCAATCAACACGTATCCACCAGAACAACCTTTTGCGGCGTCCCTTATTATTATGTTGGTGCTGGTCGTGATAATCAATCAATCAATCAATCAATCGATATCAGGCCATTATATACATGAAGGAATCTTTAATTAGAGAATTGTTGCTACTCAATATCTGGTTTGACTGAAGAAGGGTAGTATCAGATCCAACATAGGCGGGCAGTCAAGCTGCATTGTAACTCTATTGAATGACAATGACGGCTGATATCAGGTCCTCCCGTTGCCTCTAGAGGAATTAAGTTTATCAAGACAGATTTGGTATGTGCCTGATGACTGATGAGCTGAAATGCGCCCCATTGCATACTGTATCTAGGTAGTCTATTGAAAGTTAATTCGGGATATCTCATCGTGCATTCTCATTCTCGTATTCCTCCTCCCTCTCATCTCAATCTTCTCTCTATCATCATCCTTGTCCCTCTTCCCACTTCCCGTTCGTTCCTTGCTCATACTCGTTCGTTTGGTCACTCGCTTTCGTCCCAATTTGGTTGCCCTAATTTGCATATTAACAGACCTGTTATTGTCCCATTGGATATTCGTACACTCTGTTTCAGTGTAAACAACCTAGTCTTGCCCCCCCTTGCTCCCACTTACAGCAGGCCTCTCTGTTCCACTCGTTTCGATACTGGCCTGGCATTCGACGTCCAACATTAAGATGCAAAAGATAGAGAGGGAGAAGGACCTGTTCTCACACTTTTTGTCCAAGCCAAGAATACATATTCAGTAACTTTCCAGTGCTATATTCTGCAGCATACCTTATGCTTATGCTTGCCTGCTGGGCTATTACCTAGGTACAGAACCAACGTCAACTCCACACGACATAACGTTAACGAAGCTACCTTGCATTTTATACCCTTACAACCACTTTCACGTCAGTTGAGTTCTGTTACAAAGGAAGAGTTAGCACTTCGAATTTTCTATTTGAGGCTGATCTTGATATTCTTGTACCTCAAAAGTCTCTCCAGCGGATACATAAGGTACCTTCAACTCCCTGTACCTTGTCCTTCCCCCGGACGAGTACTGCCACGCTACGTTACGGGTACCTACAATAGTGGCTTTCTGCCCCAAGTCCCCCGCCTCACATCAATTGGATTGGATTTCTTTAATCTTACTCCCTCCCGCTCGTTCGCTCGCTCTTGATGCCACCAACTGCTCCTCTACTGCTACGACACGACAATCATCGACTTGAGCGATAATTCACAGCTTTGACCCGCTCGAAGCGTCTCATTCCTTTGTCACCTCTCAAACTACAAACTATTGCTTACCTACCTCATCATCATCGCATCGCACTATTTTGCCTTTCACGATTCTTGCTTACGCCAAAACCTGTGCCTCAAAGCCAAGGATTGGATACCTGCCAGCTAAAGCTGAACTGAACTGAACTGAACTGAACTGAACTGAACTGAACTGAACTGAACCAAACCAACTCAAACCAAACAACCAAACCAGCGCCTAACGCCCTGACGCCCTACCGCTCTGACGCCCTTGACGCTACCAATCATCGACCGATCTGTCTCATCCTAGGTAGACTGGCGCGCATACTGTTGCCCTCGACTCCCTCGCTCGCTCGCTCGCTTGAGCTCCCCAGCTCAAGGCTTTGATTTCTAGCTCTCGATCTTTAGCCTCGCATCGCATCGCCATTTCATCCTGCAGTCGCCTATCGGTATCGGTCGAGACCTCTTCCTCAGCCTCCCTCCCGCTCGCCTCTCTCAACCCGGCCTTTGTCCCATAACACGACACCGGGTCACCGCTCAGCGCACCTCGTCGCCGCATCTCAACCTGACCTCGATTGAGGCTGAGGCCTAGCCATCGTGACTCTGGCTCTGGCAACTGGGCCGGCCCAGCTGTAGTGTCCCTCGTCACGTCACCTTCATTCTCTTCTTCGCTTTCGCCCTTGGCACGCGCAGCCTTTCGCCATGACGTCCGCCGCCTCGAACCCTAACCAGGCTAACCAGCCGGCCCTCCACATCAACAACGCAGCATCCCCGCCCAGCAAGCGCGATCTCAAATCATGGTGGAAGGGTTTCAAGTTACCCTCAAAGCACCAGGAACAACAGGGTATGGCCTTTCCCCTCCCACTGCTTACTGCGCAACCATGCCGAGCTCCGAATCACAGCGTCACAAAACAACAGAGTTTCATTGCTATCGCCTGTCGTGATGCGCTTGACCGGTGACGTTGAACGACTATGGCAGCATCACCCACGGTCAAGCCTGTTGCATACACAAAGCCCACTCATAGACCCAACGCGCACATAGCTATCCCCCCACTTCTTACGCCCGATTTCTAACTTGTGTGTTTCCAGAGATCCGACCACAAGGCATCTTCGGTGTGCCTTTACGGCAAAGCATAACATATGCAAATGTCGCCATCTCGCTCATCGATGAACATGGACAGAGTTACATCTACGGCTATGTTCCCATTGTCGTCGCAAAATGTGGCGTCTTCCTCAAAGAAAAAGGTAGGTTTCCTTGGCCTGGCTGATAGGGAAATTGTGCTGACACTCCCGCCCAGCTACCCATATCGAAGGGATTTTCCGTCTTAGCGGTTCGGAAAAGAGGATAAAGGAGCTAAAAACCATATTCGACTCACCTGATAGATACGGGAAGGGTCTCGTTTGGGAGGGATACACCGTACACGATGCTGCCAACGTTTTGCGACGATATCTTAACGACCTACCCGAGCCTGTCGTTCCCCTAGACCTGTACGAGAAATTCCGCGACCCCCTCCGAGGTGCAACCAAGCAAGCTGTAGGTGACGCAGAGGGCCCTCAGTTTGTCGAAAACTTCAACGAGAAGGCAGCTATCGTACAGTACCAGCGACTCATCACAGAGCTACCCCCTCTGAATCGACAGCTGCTTCTCTACATTCTCGACCTTCTTGCGGTTTTTGCCGCCAAAGCGGACGAGAATCGCATGAACTCACAGAACCTAGCAGCCATCTTCCAGCCGGGCATGCTTTCTCACCCAGCACACGCTATGGCTCCTGAGGAATATCGACTCAACCAGTGCGTCATCATTTTTTTGATTGAGAACCAGGATCATTTCTTGATTGGTATGCAGGGCACTGCTGCTGATGAGAAGACCAAGAAGGAGGTGGAGTCTGGCACTCCCAGCGCTCCCCTCACCCCTCAGCCTGCTCGACAGACAAGTCTGGGCCGATCGGCGTCCAATGCCAGCGCAGGTGCCAACAGCGTGCGACGGGACGGCAAGCTTCGAAGAAACCGATCCGTATCATCGCGGAATTCTAGGAATGACGGAAGCTCGACACCCAACAGCCCAGCCTTGACAGCGACACCGACAACTGGTGGTCTCGCCAGGAGCAACACCGTGCCATCCAAGAAGTCGCCGGCCATCGGTGCTGGCCGCTTCCAGAGGTCTGACGGGTCAGGCCCTCGTTCCCCCGCTCACCTCGAGCCTTTGACCCAGGTCAACCCTACAGAGAGTATAGAACAGTCTCCCCAATCGACAAGGTCGTCTGATTTCATTTCTGGCGGTTACCTTACCCCGACCAAGGCTCCAGTAACAGGCCGGAGCCACGAGAGGCTACTTGAAGTGCCCCATGAGTCTTCCACACCATCCAAAGAGCGGAACCTTCCCAATATCTTCCGGAGCACACCTGGCACCGAAACTGGCGACAAGAGACAGCCTAACAAGTTGAAGAAGAAGAGAATACCTGGCAGCTTGAACCCAAGTGCCCAGAGTTCTGCTGCCTCGTTGACGTACACACATCCCAATGCAGCATCAACATCCCCTGGGTCAGAATTGCCCAACCCTATGGAACACCCACAATACCACGATTCGGAGCCACACCTATTACAACCTCATCCAGCCCCGATTCTAGAAGAGAGACATCGAGAGGCATTAGAGCAACAGCAACAACTGCATGATCGACCGCAAGGACACACTCTTCACGATACTGCACTCGCATCCCCGACTTCTCTCACACAACAGAAGAGCGATGTTTCATCTGAGCATACTCCCAGAGCATCTCAAGCGTCGTCGAACCAGAGCCTTCACCCCGATAACACACTGAAGTCCAAAAAGTCACCACCGACGTCTCTGCACTCGTCTTTCAACGAAGGCTCTGATCTGGACCAGATTCTTGACGAGCAGTCCGTCAGCACTGTCGACCAAGCAGAGAAGGAAAGAAAGAAGCGCTGGCGGTTGTCAAGGAGTAAGAACGCTGACAACGGTTCATCCGCTGGACTCACCTCGCCACGCCTGGCCCTGGGACAGAACGACAATGGCGATGTCAGCAACCTATCGATATCAAGTTCTAGTCACAGACCTCGAAAAAGCGAGAGCTCGGACCGACCTTATATGCTTAGCGAGTCACAAGGTAGCCTAGACCAAGGTAGAGAAAGCGATTCTAAGGGTCCCATAGGATGGATCAGGAGCAAGTATCGCGAAGCAAAGGAGAGTGCGGAACAAAGGAGGAATAAGTCTCCTCCTCCTGCTGACCGTCCTGGCTTGGGTGCTTCGAGCTTCTCGCCTCGTGGAAAGAGTTTGGAAATCAAGAGAGATGAGCGGCCATCTAACCAACCCACGCAACATGCTTCACTCGATGCTATTGCTACTGCTCCGGCTGCTACCTCTACCACTACTGCACCTTCTGGCCCATCTACAGCGCCGCCTCCTACAGCGGCACCAGCTCCTCAGACGGCCACGGTTTCAATGGTTCAACCTGAACCCAAATCGCCTGTTCAGCCAACCCATCCTCAAGTCCAAGCTCCTCCGCCGGCCCAGGTTCAGGTTCAGGCTCAGGCCCAGACCCCAGTTCAAGCTCAAGCCCAATCCCCAGTTCACGTTCAAGCCCAGCAGCCAGTTCAAGACCAGGCTGAACCTTCAGTTCAGCCACAAGCTGAAACCAAGCCTCAAGTAGAACTACCAAAGCCGCAGGTTCAACAACAACAGCCTCAAAAGATAATATCTATGCTCGATGTTGATACTCCGGTTTCGCCTTCATCTGCAGCTCCTGCAGCCACACAATCACAGGAGCAGGAACAGCAGAATGCTCAGGTACAGCCCAAGCCCGAGTTGCCCCAGGAGCCTAAGCCAGAAGAAAAACCTGCTCAGGCAACCGAACAACCACCTGTGGCATCACCTGTACAGGCTGAACAGACACAGAGTGAGCAACCGCAGCCAAAGCCAGAGTCAGTGGCACCAAGACAGGAGCAATAGGAGAAGAAAAGCGTTTGCGTTTAGGTGGGAGGAGTACTTGGAATGATTGAAGTAGTATCACCGGCATGATAGCCTTTTCTTTTAGTTTATCTTTGGGGAGAATGAGATGGAAATCATCATGGATAAGCGGGCGATGGGTTTATCGACTGGACCCCTCTAGATCCCTCTACCACCCTTATAAGTCGATTACATGCATGTAATGTTGCCCGGTGTGATGGTGAGCTTTATTTCGTTTAAGCGGGTGGAGAAGTTATAGTCAAGGAGTACAGAGTACAGGTCACTATAAAGATATGGAACCCCAAACAATTGTTATGAATGTATATGTTGATTCCTGAGAACTTTTGCATAACGACAGGCGGCCTTTTTTATAACATGGTTGATAGTAGTACACAATAGATTTTCGTCTAACATGGAAAAGATACCAATTCACAGTTCCTTTGCTGCGGGTGCATTGTCATAAACGCCAGTGTCCCACACAATCATCTTTCCTGAACGTCGCCAGTCTTCGTTGAACAAACCATTGAAGCTTTTCCAGACTGGTCGCACCTGAGCCACACCAAGAGATTGCGCTCTAGGGGTCTTAATGAAGTCTTGTAGCCATGGCTCAATACCTTCGAACCCAACGATGTAGCGAGGAACAGCGAGGGGCTTCTCTGGGCTGAATAGCTCAGAGGTCAAGAAGGGGATAGGGTTATCGTAGAAACGATCAGCCTCGTCGCGATAGTTCTCCCGCTCAGGAGTATTTGGTTCAGTGTGAAGGGGTGGCTCGCAAGTGAGGGCGTAAGCTCGCAGACCAGGATAGACTAGATGTGAGCGCCAGGGGGTAGAGTGGCAGGGCATGAGGAAGAGAGCAAAGAGTTCGTCGTCTTTCTCTGGTGTAGCAGAGAAGTGAGAGGTTTGGGCAAGTTCCACAGAGTCAGGATGGATGCGCTCATACTCGTGGCGAAGGTATGTCAGAACATTGAGAGGTGCTGACTGATGGAAGAAAGAGAGATAACCAGCGAGAAAGACGTTGACGCCCAGGGCAGCGAGGAGATAGTGCTTGTTGCGGATTTGAGGCTGAGGCCGAGGGTTGTTGGCAGTGGGATTTGGTTGAGATGTGAAGAATGAGGCAGCAAATGGAGCGGCGAGGATGCTGAGTGCTGGAAGAAGGGGATAGATGAAGCGAACCTCCTTGTGAGAGATAACTGACAGAGCTCCGATGGTTGTGAAAACAGTGTATGCCAATGTCTTCAACCTGTTGAAGTGGCTCGTTGAGGAGGCAAATGCGCCGGGCTTGTAGAGAGCAGCAACAGCAAAGGGAAGACTGGTGGTACAGATAAGGGGGAGTCCCTGGAGAAGATAGTAGTGCCAGGGGTTGCGGCCATAGAAGACAGCGAAAGATTTGGAGAGGTTGAAGTTGAGAAAATTATAGGCAGGGAATGTCCAGAAGCCAAAGTATAGACGATCCGAGGCAATGGATATGGCGAGGATCAGAGAACCACAAAGAATGGCCTCACGAACCAGTGTCAAACCCGTCGAAAGGGTGATAGGTGAAGTCCCTTGGAATGAGATTCGGGTGAGAGTAAAGAAGACAATGGTCGCCCAGATGAGGACATTGGTCGGTCGAAGAACCACGGCTAAAGCTGCAAGACAGAGAGAGGTACGAAGTGACCAGAGGCTCTTTAGAACGAGAGTGGGCTTAGGGTTCTCCTTTGTCGTCTGTGCAGCACCGAGAAGTTCCCAGGGCCAGTAGTACAGCGCCATAACAGTGAGCGTCATCTCAAGAGAGTTAGAAAAGGTACGTGTAGAGCAGTACCACTGCCAGGGGTTGAAGAGCTGAAGGAAAAGCTGATAGATCAGGTCAGACAATTGTTGAAGAACGTGGATATATAACGTACAGCAAAGAAGGATACATTTCTGTTGGCTCCATAAATAGACACAGCGAGTTGCCAGGTGTACCAGTCACCAAGACCAGCGATGACGGCTTGGAGGGCTCGAGGAGCTGCAACGAGGATGGCAGCGCGGAGGATACCTAGAGGGAGGATATAGCTAGAGATGAAGTCGGCGATAAGATAGACTCCAGCGAAAAGAGCTGGATGGAGAGAGGTGCGGAGTTGATATTTCCATTCCTGAGTTGAGGTGAGTTAGCGATGGTTGACTTTATGGTGTAAGTGGTGTTGACAACTAGCAACCAGCGACAATGCAATCAACATTGTAAGAAAGGAGTAAATAAACATGACATCTTCAATGGCATAGGCTCGTAGATGAGAAAAGAATAAACAAAACATACCCAAGTCAGCCATGCACCGCTCTGAGAACCAAAAGCCAAATCCCAAGCCGGCTCAAGAGACTGAAAGAACTCATCTGGTTGAAAAAAGGTGGCAATCCACCAGGCATTGATGAGTCGAATGACGATGATGTCACGCAGAAATACAGATCGATTTCTTTTATTTCGAGCCTCGTCTAAGACTTTTCTTGAAACTGATACGGACGACATTATGTCCACTGGCTGAGTTGTGGTCAGGTATAGACTATTGTGGTCGATAGGGGTGTGGACTATCCTATCGAGACAGCTTGTTCTTGGGAGAGGGTGGCTCAGACGCTGATTGGCTGCTGAAGAGTTCTGTCATGTGGTCTTGTAGTGATGTGCATCGGTGCCACAATTAGATGCCACACCAACGAGCGATCCAACTTGAGAACGTGTTGTAGAAGGAAGCATGATTTAAAAGAAGAAAAAAGACGTTAGATCGTGTTATTGTATAAATCACTGTATTTAGAGAGGTCCAGAGACTATGTTGCTGGTGAAAACTGCAAGTATCCGTACGCTGTTAACGAGACTCTAACCTTAATACCTTGATGCTCCTGTCAGGCGTCCTTCGGTACAACATGCACCGAATATCAATAAACAACAAATGTATTATACATAAAAACGTTGCATTTAGAAATTATGTTTTCTGTCATCATGCCAATTCCTGTATCATGAAACCGAACAACACGCATCCAAGTCTCGGCGGCTCCGGCGGAGTTAAGACAGTTCCGCTGATAAATGGCGGAGCTGGCGGAACGGGCGGCATCTAGCGGAAAAGTTTCATAATCAGGAATTGACCGAGCATGCACAAACTGGGAAATGGAATCAATAGGCAGGTTGGGGGTCAGATGAGAATGAATTCATGTTACTCAATATCAAGCAAATAGTTTGAACTTGGTTGCAGGTGGAACTTTTAGCACACGGCTGCAGACGGCAACAGAACTGAGACTGAGACAAGTTCTGTTTCCAGAGAGTTAATTCTGCATCCCCAAAACATGATTCACACAAGACAACTGGTTGTTAGAACTTAGAAGTGGTCACAGTAATAGAGAATTCTTCATTGGCCATCCAGGAAATAGGCTCGTTTCTCAAGTCTAAACATGCATTGAACCCATGTCAGGTGGTCCCCTCGTTGCCCCTCACCCCAGATTATGTTGTCACCAAACGTACAGAGCAGAGCCTCCTCTTCTCATGATGGATGCATGCAAATCATGTCCAATGAAACGATATCGGGCATTTAAACATTACGGCGTAGACCAGATGAAGTAGTTCCATGGCTTCGGGATACCTTTATTAGAAAAATCTCAGATTTGGAGAAGCAAGAGAGATTCATCTAGTCAATCTCATACCTTACAATCTTACATACCGGTATTTGACCGTAAGCGATACTGTACCCCTCGCTATCATGTCATGACAAGACAATACACTCACTGTATCAAGTTCCATATTAACTGAACACGGGCATCTCGGCCGGTGGCGGCATGTCATCCGCCCAATTCCGCCGGTTCTCTCATCCAATCAGCGTCTTCACAGCCTCAACTTCGCAACCTCACGCCCGCACACTCCCACGCTTTGTCGCTCCCACTTGCACTTAGGGGTATAGTGTTGACAAACAACTCCAAGAGACAACGTTGGTTTTGCTGTAATAATTACCTAACAATTCCTATCTCGCTTCTTTCCTATCCGCAATAAGCCTCCGTTTGCCGACAACTCTCAACCGCTTTCGAAGCTTAAAGAGCAGCCATGTCCGCCTCGAACCTTCAATTGTTCTTCTTCTCTCCTCTTCATTCTATTCTACAACAAGCACAAGCAACTTGACCAACGATACCCTCACTTTGACTCAACTCTTGTTGCTTTGCGTTACCAACCACAACACCATCTCCCTGACGTCACCCATCACAACCATGTCTCCTCACGCTGAGAAGACCGTCTCTCGGTTTCACGCTGCCTCTACCGAGAAGGCCATTGCCATTGAGGAGGAGTACGCTGCTCACAACTACCACCCTCTCCCTGTGGTCTTCTCCCGCGCTGAGGGCATCAACGTCTGGGACCCCGAGGGCCGTCACTACTACGACTTCCTCTCCGCCTACAGCGCTGTCAACCAGGGTCACTGCCACCCCGAGCTGGTCAAGACTCTCGCTGAGCAGGCTGGTCGATTGACTCTCAGCTCCAGAGCATTCTACAACGATGTCTTCCCCAAGTGGGCTGAGAAGGTCCGAAGCGTCTTTGGCTACGACATGGTTCTGCCCATGTGCACTGGTGCTGAGGCCGTTGAGACCGCTATCAAGATTGCTCGCAAGTGGGCGTACAAGGTCAAGGGTGTTCCTCAAGAGAAGGCCTGGATCTTTGGTGTTTCTGAGAACTTCCACGGCCGAACTGTAAGTTGAGCTATGCGCCATGACAAAGATCATATCACTAACAATGCTCTAGATGACCGCCATCACTCTATCTGTCGATCCTGAGTCAAGAGAGAACTACGGCCCCTACGTCCCCAACGTTGGTGCCTTCAACCCCACCACTGGCAAGGCCATTCGATACAACAACATCGCCGATCTCGAGGAGGTTCTTGAGGCTCACGGCAAGGAGACCGCTGCTTTCATCTGCGAGCCCATCCAGGGTGAGGCCGGTGTTGTTGTTCCCGATGAGGATTACCTCAAGCAGGTTCAAGCTCTCTGCACCAAGCACAACGTTCTGTTCATCTGCGACGAGATCCAAACTGGTATTGGCCGAACTGGACGTATGCTCTGCTCTGAGTGGGCCAACATCAAGCCCGATCTTGTCACCCTCGGAAAGGCCATCTCTGGTGGTATGTACCCCGTGAGCTGCGTTCTCAGCAGCAAGGAGGTTATGCTGGTTGTCGAGCCTGGCACTCACGGTTCTACCTATGGTGGTAACCCTCTGGGCTGCGCCGTCTCCATCCGCGCTCTTGAGATCATGGAGGAGGAGGATCTTACTGCCAAGGCTGAGAAGCTGGGCAACATGTTCCGCGACGGTCTCAAGGCCCTCAACACTCCTATCCTCAAGGTCATCAGAGGGAAGGGTCTCCTCAACGCTGTTGTCATTGACGAGTCTGCCGCCAACGGCCGAACTGCCTGGGATCTCTGCCTGCTCCTCAAGAGCAAGGGTCTTCTGGCCAAGCCCACTCACGGCGACATCATCCGCTTCGCCCCTCCTCTGGTCATCAGTGAGGAGGAGCTCCGAAAGGGTCTCGAGATCATCACCGAGGCCATCAAGGAGCTTCCCACTGTCGAGCCCGCCAAGGGTCACTAAATGCGACTTTGATCAAGATTAACGAGTTCTGAGTCCGAGATTTGGATATGACGGGAAAACTAGGGAAAATGGCGTTTGTGTTTTTTTTTTTTTTTTTTGAGACGCACCGGGTATCATGCTCGGAACGCATAGCGAGATGATTGTATGTGCGAACTGCATAACTAGAGACCAGCACTCTGGTAGGCGTTTGGGATTCCATGTCGGCTAGGTAGCCTTGCACAAGTTGAATACCCTGATTGAATAAAATGCTGAAATAATCTATTTATCTCTTTGCTCTACGCGAAATTATCTTGCTACTATAGATGCGAAGTCAAGCATCTAGAGCGATCTTTGCCTAAACGCATCCCTCATGGGCCCAACACGGCAGATCGATCAGCCATGAGATCGCCCTTTCATCATGAGACAAGTGCACGCAGATACATGGCCAGTGTTACATAAATGACGAGACAAGACATCTTAGGAATCTTGCAGAAGCCGCCTAGTGCAATAGACAAGGTAAACGACGTGTGGGTGACAGCTGACTGTACTGACTCTTGTCCCGGTAGATACTCCAAGGTAGGCATTCGACACACCGCATGTCCTGACTCGCTGTTATCGATTTACTATGAGACGAGTTGATTTCGTCTTTACACATAGGAACGTCTTCATAACTCGTACTGTTCGAGATAATAACCCTTCTTAAGGAACAACATACGATTATATTCTGTAATAAACAAACCCGTAATCGGATCCGTGTTTCCTGTCTTGTGGATCCTGAATCACGGCGTTACGGGGCTCCGAATCACGGCAGAAAGGCCGGGGCAAAGCCGCCGATTCGACGGATTCTTCGGTGGCACTTGGAGCCGTAACATTGGATACGATGTATGCGGGGGCTCAGAGTGCACTGCAACGCCGCAGGCTCTACGAATCATACACTGTATTTGTTGAACGCGTGGCATGCGGTATTAGATGTGGAGATGATAATAGCTGGAAGGTTAAGTTCCATATGCTGGGTGCCTGTGCCTATTTGAGGCCTGATACATGACGAGAGGAACGTGTTTGTCGTGTTACTTGAAGGATACTACGGTAGAAAGTGGTGGGGGATGAGGCCATGTTTGATAGGCGGAGAAAGCATTTCACATTATCTGAACCATCGAATGTTGACCTGATTGATAGAGCAGTTGTCTCGTGAAACTTGATGAATGCGACCCATTTGAGCAAGTTACAGATTGAGCAAACTGCATTATAATCACATACATGGACGATACAATGAGGCACATGTATCAAGTCCTGAGTGGCTGCTTTAACGTTTGAGGGATGAGAACAGTTATCGCTGAGTAGATCCACGTGTTTGAGGTGTGGTTGGTTGAGTGTCTAGCCAGGCACACAAGAGTAGAGTGATCGTGGGGGGTCAAGAGCAAAGAAGTCAATTCGAGGTCGTATTTCATCGATTCATGAGAAGTTGGTGGGTTTCTCGGTATGCCAAAGAGAGAAGACAGAGAGGCACATGTCCAACCCATCATTGATAAGAAAAGACTCGGGAAGATAAGAAGGAAGAGCTGCACTACACAATCAATCGTTTCTCCAGGTTTTAACTAACTCGATTGAGATGCAATCGGAACGCCAAGAGATAGGTAGTCCAGGCGTATCAGAAACTTGTCCCAGCCGAGGTTTGGAATCTAATCAGTTGAGGCTGGACTTGTCCATGCCGGCGTCACTATTTCTTGCTTCTTCGCCAATTCAGCAGTACAGCACATGATTCCTTTTTTTTTTTTTTTTTTAAGTTGACGAGGCAACATACTCCTTTATTCTAG
Source organism: Fusarium sp. NRRL 53497 (assembly GCA_013184445.1). Classification (NCBI taxonomy): domain Eukaryota; kingdom Fungi; phylum Ascomycota; class Sordariomycetes; order Hypocreales; family Nectriaceae; genus Fusarium; species Fusarium sp. NRRL 53497. The sequence goes on from JABCJZ010000109.1 coordinate 30,798, forward strand.
CGGCTTTCAAAGGACCAGTCGGTCTAGGAACAGGGGATAGAGGCCGATCTAGGACGTGAGATGACGACCTGGATGTCAGTGATGACGGTATTTGTATTTGTATTTGTGTTTAGCTGTCGCGATTATTGACCCAACTTGCGTTCTTTTGTCTCTGGAATTATCACGACTCGTGTTTAGTTGGCGTGATAAGAAGGGAGTGAGTGATAAGCACCCTGAGCGGGCACTTCTGTTCCTGATTGCCCATGCCAATGTCAATATCCGGAAACATCACTTCTGAAGCTAACCGATCCCTTGCTCTAGACTCAAAGTCCTAGGCCAGTCAAAAAGTCGGGGAAATGGGCCTTGTGTGCCTAGTTTCCAAATAAGGAACAACAGCTTGCAGGGTGCTGTACTGTACCTTTATGCGCCTGCAGCCAGGGCATGATAATGATAACACTGCTTGGCCGGGCGGATTGATATCCATGATACGGAGAATGCCATGCTATGCCGTGTTGCTGCGTTAAACAGTAATAGGATGGTGATGAAAACGCCCCCTCCTATCGCGAGCGAGTGGGCATTTGCTGACGCCATGCAGTTTGCGTGACGAGTATCGAATTACAGTATTAATAACAAATATTTCGCCATCTAAGGTGAACCATGCAAGCAAGTATGGGCATTATGAGCATGAGCACGAGCACGAGCACGAGCTTGGCTCTAATTCAACCATGCCCAAACAAGAAACAAGGGAGGTCAAGATTGATCTGTGTTCAGTTGAGAGAGTTGGTTCTTTTACCGGCCCGGAGCCTGTCCTATCTTTTTCTCCAGACTATCAGCGACGATCATCCAATGTTTCTAACTGGGCTGGTCGCACCTCGTGGCAGGGAGCGCTACAGCGAGCCACGGCGTAGATGGAGAGACATTGATAACAGTTGGTGTTGGTACTTGGAGAGTACATCTATGCATAGATGCATTGTTACCATTCATGATATTTTCAAAATTGGTCAGTATAAAACAAAACATCTTTGATTCAATATTTGATGTTTCATCCTCCACTTCCAAGCTTCAAGTTTCAGAAGATATGGAGTCAATTCATGGAAGCCAGGGAGCTTCGCGTGAAATATGTCTAGTGGGGCCGGGCGACCTCGGCATCCATGTCCATGCCCATGTCCCATCAATGTACAGTATATCTCTCCGTAGCCAAAGTCAAGTCAAGGCTAACGACAACAAGGCTTCTGAGACCGACGATGACGGGATGCCTGAACTAAATTGAGTTTTAAGAAAAGTGGGCTTTTGTCTTGGTCCGGTTACTTGGAAAACAAAAATAACGCCAGGCATTATTGTCCTCAGATCAGATGCGTCACATCATCAGGCTCAGGCAACAATAACATCCTCCTCACGAGCACGAGGCACTCAGAAAGCTGACAGTAGTTAAAGGTGGTTGGACTTGACTCAAGACAGCTTAGCTTAGCTTAGCTCTGAAGGTAATGCACTTTCAGCTATCGTTATCATGTACTCCGTACCGCATGATTCTTCGTTTTTATTAGGGTTGGTTTATGGAGTAGGTTGTTGGGGATAACATTAGAGAAAAGAGGCTGCGGCGGTTGACTGACTCACTGACTCACAGAATCAATCTTTCATTCGTCGCTTGAGTCTTCCAAGTTTTGGCCCTTCCCTTCTCATCCCGCTCTTGTCTTGTCTCTTGTCTTTGATCCCTGACTTGGATGTATCACGGGGTCAGCCAAAAGGGATCGATTAGCCAGTAGGTCATCCAGGTCATCCCCCACAAAGCAGACCCTTTTTCGATCATTATTGTCTCTTATACTCTTATCTACAGTCAGACAGTAAGAGTCACTCATTGTCTAGATCTCCACGATCCCCTGCGTGAGAGTGAGTGTGTCTCAGTTGTCCACACCCACTCGTGAGGCTGTCATTCTGAGCCAAGTTCATAGATACTTGTCATCTGAGGCTGATTCTCACACAGATCCCTTGTACACCCCATCATTCATTATCCCTGTCGATTGGAGATTCTCCAGGACCCTCTGACGCCTGCGGCAGTTCATACGCTAAAGAGGTACTCGAGGGTTACTTTGGAGCTTGCTTGCCCACTGCACTCATGGACCCATGGAGGTAACGCGCCCCTACAGGCTAGGCTAGAGTCACTGCACGCAGCCATTCCCCATTTTCCCCTTCTAGAAACCCGACTTTGACTGGGCCAGTCATTCACTCACCTTTCATCGCATGGCCTGGTATCCGTATCGCATTCACGTTCTGCCTGGTTTTTCCACTTTATATTCTCGGCCTTTTTGTTTGTTTTTATCGTCTTGATTACCTACCTCAGCTCTGATTAAGCTTTTTCTCTGTGCACAATTCTTATACATACCCCGCTTGTACAGCGTTTGCTCTGTTCAACAACAGTAACAGCAACAACAGCCGCCTACTCCGTCGCGTAAGTACCAACCTAGAGTTGTGTCTGGGCTGTGTGTGTGTGACGCAACCTCCACCAGCCTGTCCTGGCCTGTCTCTGTATTCCCGCCTGTACCTACAGTACAGAAGACACTACACCCCATTCAGCAACACGTACGAATAATCGACCTGCATAATTCTAGACTCTAAGTTACCTTAGACTCTCTAGGCATTGGGCATTGGGCATTGGAAAGTGCACGATAACATCAAACCATCGAGTCACCGCTGCTGTCGCCTCCTTAACCGCCCCATCCGCATCCACGGCTTTGGGAGGTGACTATCTCCGATCACGCTCAACACCTCGCAAGAACGAGTACGGGCTGTTCTCGACTCAGGTCAACGGAACGGTTCGTGGCTCGTATAGCGCCTCTCAGATCGTTGCCAAAGCTTCTCTCGCTTCGCTTCAGTTCAGTCGTCCAGTACCGTGTTAGTCACCTGGCCTCCTCCCCCAGGCTTATCCATCCAGTGTCCAGTGCCCTAGGACTTTTAGGTACAGTACCTATTCCTATCCCGTCGCATTCTCTGTCCTCCACTGTCCTTATCCTGCCCTGCCCTGTCGCACCAGCATAACATCCCAGCAAGCCCCATCTGTCTCTGGTTGTGGCTCTGGCTGTGCCTGTAGCGCTCTAAGGGAAGTATACCTAGAATCGCTGGATCATACCAATCCCCGGCCGTGATCGCCGTTGCTCGTGCCGTCACCATCACTCACTGTCACACGCATCCCCCGTTGCTTCTTGTTCGTCCTTTTTCCGTCGTCTGTTCCCTCTTGTCTTTCTCTTCGTCTCAAACGAGTCCTTGACCTCGAATCCCATCGTTTGTTCAACCCATCCACATCCACTAACTCTTGTGTTTGGCTCGATATTGCAGTGCAGGCGCACATCGAGTCAAGTCCCGTCCCGTCTATACTCTACTTCTGCTGCACGCACCCTTTCGGATACCTACCTCTACTTCGCCTCTGAGCTAAGGTCAGGCAGTCTGGTCTCGTCTCGTCTTATCCCATCCGTCTTCGGCCGTCCGCCCATAGGGGTCCCTTCGTCCTCACCGACCACTTGCTTGTTCACCAACCATCAGCGCAGATCCTCGCCTCTGCCTCTTCGTTTGTCGCCTTCCACCTGGTTGATAAGCATCTCCATCTGCCTCTGCTCTCTTCTCGCCTCTTCCATCTCGCCCGTTGGCGCTTGCGACAGCTTCCTACCTATCGATTACATGACGACCTCGTCTGCGACAGACCTCTTCGAATTCCATAAGCCTTAGGGCTACAAAACAGTCCGACTATCTTCCTGCCATCGATAATAACAAACAGGAAGCTATGGCGGGCCCGCAGGAGTCTTCGACCTCCTCGGGGTCCAGGAAGTCGGGCAGTCGAGCTGTAGGACATTTCAACATCGGCTCCGAGATTGGAAAGGGCAGCTTTGCTCAGGTGTATCTGGGCTGGCATAAGGTACGACAGGCTCCTATCCTGACTTTGACTTGCTTCCCCATCATCACACCAAGTTGCGCTGCTAGTTTGTTGCTGCTGCATCACCCAGGCGGCTTATCGAACTGCCGCCTCTGGTGCCACAAGTCGGATAGCAACCCAAAGCATACTTCATACAAAGCAAACGCTAACAAACTTGTTCAAAGGAAACCAAGGCTGCTGTCGCCATCAAATCCGTCGAGCTCGAGCGCCTGAACAAGAAGCTAAGAGAGAACCTCTACAGCGAGATCCAAATACTCAAGACATTACGCCACCCACACATCGTCGCCCTCCATGACTGTATTGAGTCAACCAGCCATATCAACTTGATTATGGAATACTGCGAGCTTGGCGACCTATCCCTGTTCATCAAAAAGCGAGAGAAGCTCGTCACACATCCCGCCACGCATGATATGGCACGCAAGTATCCAAGTGCGCCGAACTCCGGCTTGCACGAGGTAGTCATTCGACATTTCTTAAAACAGCTGACTAGTGCTCTCGAGTTCCTACGCAGCAAGAACTACGTTCACCGAGATGTCAAGCCACAAAATCTCTTACTACTACCCTCACGACCCTTCAGAGACCAAAGGACTCGCCCGGTCATGCAAGCCAGCCAAGACTCGTTGATCCCTATCTCCGGATTGGCATCTTTACCTATGCTCAAGCTTGCCGATTTCGGCTTCGCACGTGTGCTTCCCTCCACTTCCCTGGCTGATACCCTTTGTGGGTCACCCCTGTACATGGCCCCAGAAATTCTCCGATACGAGCGATATGATGCGAAAGCCGATCTTTGGTCTGTGGGAACTGTGCTCTATGAAATGAGCACAGGTCGCCCTCCGTTCCGGGCTAGAAACCATGTCGAATTGTTGAGAAAGATCGAAGCGGCTGAGGATGTTATCAAGTTTCCTAGGGAGGTAACTATTAGTTCCGATCTGAAGGCTCTAATTCGAAGCCTACTCAAGCGAAGTCCGGTTGAGCGACTCAGTTTTGAGAACTTTTTTACGCACCAGGTCGTTACGAGCGAAATTCCTGGTTTAGTGGAGGACGATATTCCAAAGCCAGTCAGCCATGAACCTCGGGAGGTGAGATCGGCTTTTCAGGGAGGTTCGCCTTCGTTATCATCTCGTAGCCCCCGACAGCCCGGGCACGAGTCGTCGCGGGACCGTATTGCTTCGAGATCTCCTAGAGAACAGCATCCGAGGTCGCCGCAGGCGTCAAGCCCGGGAGAGGGTCGATACCCTCGGCAATCGCATGAGAGCCAACGACCGACGAGTAACTCACCCCGTGAAATTGGTGAGGGTCTAGGTATCCGCCGCCCTGTAGCACACCATGCGGCAACTGCCCCTGTTCAGCAACGTATCCAGGATAGAGGAACTGGGCGTGATAAGGTCTCACCACCTACCTCTCTTCTGAACCAGGCACACAGGGGTAGGGCCCTGAGCAATCCGCCGATTACAGAAGAGGAGAAGGCAGCTCAAGATGTTGCCTTGGAGCGAGAATACGTGGTAGTTGAGAGACGACACGTTGAGGTTAATGCTCTCGCCGATGAGCTGGCAGCCAACGAGCAGCTCAGTGACCCATCTTCTCAAAGATCAGGACCCATGACTCGACGATACACTCAACAGGGAGCGCCTACATCAACATCAGGAGCAATTGCTACTCCCTCTTCTCGCAACGCTCTGGTAGCACAAGGACGCCATGATCGGAGATCATCGTATGAAAAGGCTCTCTCCGCTAGTCCCGGGTCGGCCTCGAGTGCTATCTCGAAAGCGATCCAGGACGCGAGTCTGAGACTTTTTGGCTTCAAGGTCCCTCCTCTGCGAGGAACGCCAAAGGGTCCATCTCCACCACTGTACCAAGCTTTCCCGGCTTATCCAACTCCTCAGGCTCCTGTTGGGTTACTCGGAGACGGCAGGAATACACACAGTACTGACGAAGATGGTCGAGCTGCACAAGCGATAGAGGAGTTTGCCACGCGAAGCGACTGCGTCTACGGTTTTGCCGAAGTCAAGTACAAGCAACTTGTTCCTTTGGCACCATCAGCTGATCATATTCTGGGCGGCCTTGAGCCAGATCAACTGGCCAATGAAGAAGATGGCTTGACCGTTGAAGCAATCGTTGCTCTATCAGAGGAGGCTCTGGTTTTGTATGTTAAGTCGCTCACTCTTCTCGCTAGAGCTATGGACATAGCTAGTGTCTGGTGGTCCAAGAAAAGTCGAGGAGAAACAGGCACCGGCTTATCAGCGGCTGCTGCTCAGACGGTTGTTCAACGCATCAACGCTGTGGTCCAGTGGGTTCGCCAGCGCTTCAATGAGGTGTTGGAGAAGTCGGAAATCGTCCGTCTGAAGCTTACAGACGCGCAGAAGCAACTGCCTGAAGACCACCCCGGCCACCCGTCGAATCATGGCACTGAGTCGATTGCTTCTTCTGTAGGTGTGCAGGTTTACCTGACCCCTGGCATAAGTGCCGAGAAGCTTATGTACGATCGAGCACTCGAGATGAGCCGCGCTGCTGCAATCGATGAAGTGACCAACGAGAACCTTTCTGGTTGCGAAATTTCGTACATAACAGCTATCCGAATGCTCGAGGCCGTTTTGGACAATGACGAAGAACCAAGCTCAGATACGAGAAAGTTGTCTGTGGGTAAGGAAAGTGAGCGAGATGCTGTCAAGGAAGCAAGTGGTGGTGAGCTTGACAGCGATGAAGAGGCTCATGTTCGCAAGAGTAAGTCATATTGATGTTTGCTACTCAAGACAAGGGCTAACAAGTTTGCAGTGATCAAAATGATTACAGGGCGACTTGCAGCTGTGCGCAAGAAGCAACAAATGATTGCCGAAGCCAACAGCAAGACGTTTCATTCTTATCAGCAAGCAGCGCGCCGTCGAAGCGGCGACACCACACCACGAAGTGTTCCCTCACATGCCTCCTCCTAAGATGGAGAAGACGAAACTTATAGCCAAGCGTTTTTACTGATACAACAATACATATCATACCATTCTGAAATCTCAAACGATTTCATGTCTTATTTTACCACATTTGGATTTAAGGCGCTACGGAGCTCGGCATGCGGCTCACAGAAGCACGCCAGCAGTAAGTCAGTCATTGAGTGCAGGATCTCTCTATGAAGCCGGCGTCCAGGATTTTTGTTGTTTGCGCATCGCCGGAAGAGCATCTCATAAGTCGGCGTTTTTGGATTATTTTTAGCAGTTACTTTCTTCTACGATATCTTTGTTGCTATTCAGAGGTCCGCCTCTTACTTTTGGATTTAGGGCTGGTTACGCCACAAGGAAGGATCTGGAGCTATAGCAGTGTTTCCAGGTCCAGGATAGGAGGCAGTATCTGGGTTAGTGATATCGGTCGGGCGTGGTGTATGCCTAGGCCAGCCATTATGGGGTTGAGAATGAGCTTTTCAGTTATGCCACGATATTCAGGGGTGTTGAGGTATCGAAACCCAAAGAAAAGGGTAAAAAGTGAGAACAAATAACAATACCCAGGCCTCTCATTTTGAGCCCTGGATTTGCACTTCTTTCTCTTGTTCCGTAGTAAGTCTCATCGGCGAGAGTGAACAATCTTTCTCCTTTCTTGAGGGCATCCAAACTGTTCAGCCGCGTCCCTTTGTTCGCACTAGCAGAATTCACCAGTCCCTTGTTCGTTCAAGACAGAAGTCTGTAACAGCGAATATTATGTACCATTGTTCTTTCGGTTCACAATCTTTTGCCCGTCACCGAGTTTAAATACCACATTGATACACAGAGAATGGGCTCGAGGCATTTTCTCTACTTAAATTTCAACAACCTGCTGAAACAACCATGGATGATATAGATCGGTCTATACCCGAGATCCTTCGGGAGTTCGATCCCAATGCGACACCTCTTGCTTCTCCTGATCTGCTATCAACCGTCTCGTCCCTCTTTTCAAGGCGAAAAGCAGAACTTCATCGGCAGAAACTCGCTCGGGAGAAGGCAGAAACTGACGCTAAATACGCTGCTAAACAGGCAGCACGGGCGAAGCAGAGACTTGAAGAAGAAGCAGAAGAGAAGGGAGAAAAGAGCTCGGACGACGGGGACGATGATGATTCTTTAGCTTCTGAGAAAGAGCCATCCAAAGAAGAAATCGAGGCCCTCATCGAATATGAAATAACTACAGAAGCTAAAGGTCCCGGCCTCAAGCGTGCAAGAGGCGAGACCAAACAGGAGTATGGGAAGCGGATGCAAGCTCTTGAGGATCGCATTGATGAGCTTCACGTTATTGAGGTAGGGCGCCTGGGAGAAGGTCCTCCGCGGTACATAGAAGGCTTTCCCGTAAACGTCATTTATGTACATTACAATGTACGCCCTGCCATTACCGACATGAAGACGAAAAACTTTGATTGTCTCCAGTGCACGGTCAAGGGGGGACGGTGCTCGCGAAGGAGCGACAACTCACCTATGTGCGAGCGATGCAAACGTCATGGTGACCTCTGTTTGGTCAAAGATTCAGGGGACGATGTCGAATGGCATTCGTCTCTGAGGTTTGCTGAAGACGAAGAAAGTGAGGGTCTAGAGGCGGTAGCAATTGACTGGCTCGAGAGGCTGTATAACAAGGACAGAGTTGAAGGCATCCAGGCCCTGCCAGCCTGGCTAGTGAAAGTTGAAGGCAACATGGGCGAACAAAAGAATAAGCCTAAGAAGTGGCAAGACTTCTTGACTAAGAGGAAGAAGTTGGAGGAGGAACAAGTTAGAGAAGTGAGTACGAAGGTCAATATAAAATAAAAGGGCGATGTGCATGCATTTAGTCCTTATAAATATTCTCATGCCGCTCCACGGCACGTTTTCCCATATCAATTAAAAAGACATGCTGCCACTTATGGCATTCGAAAAGTTTCCAGTAAAATCTGTTATCACATCCCATGATGCCCATTTCGCAGATGTGTAGTGTGACATGTTGTCTGCAACCATTCCTTTCCCACAATGATCCCACAAAAAGAAAGAATTGGAGTGCCAAGTTAATGGCAAAGCCCTAAATATATCCCGTGAGTTCTCCCAAAATGTTTTACCGTCTTCAGCAGAATGTGAGCTGAGGTGGGTGGCGCAGGTCGTTCCCAATTGATCCCTTGAGCCTCAGATCATACGTGCTCTTCCGTTTCTTGGGGCTCGCTGGTGGCACCAAGGTAGCAGTAGCGAGAGCATCGAGAGGAGTTCTCGGAATAATGGGGATCTTATCTGTAAGGAACTTCGATTTCGTCCTCTCAAGAGCAGAAAGAACGTCTTGCCTATGACGATGATTGGCAGGTGATCGCAAATGCCTGTCTAGTCCAGGCAAAGGAAGCTCTGAACTGTCGCGAGCCTTGGATCTTGGGACTCTCCTGCGTTTGGATGGGAAGTCGGTATGCGCCTGATTATTGGGCTTGAGAAAGTCTTGCCAAGGTGGTTGGGACTGCTTCGACTTGGCCACAGATTTTCTCGTCTGGGGACTGGATGGTCTCGGTGGTACCACGAAGGGCGAGTCTTTTGAATCGAATTTTTGTGGTGTATCTGCAACACGGTCTTCGGGTATCCTAGTCGCATCGTCGATTCGTGTAGGCGTCGTCGTGAAGTACTGGCTGATTGAAGAACTAGGGCTTCTGGTCGGTGTTGGCGGGCTGCTCGGTGCAAGATCAGGTAACACCCAAGGCATTGGTTTGAGCTTGTCTTGAGACTTCCAAAAAGACAGTATTCTGGAGTCCATGCGCCTGAACAGGTCCCGAGTTTTCTTCGGACTGCATAGCCAGTCATGTTTCCTCGCCTCATGAGCACTGGTTCTGTGCAAGGGGTCCACTTTCAGACAATTCCAGACAAAGTCGATACCATCAGAAGAAGGTCGTGACTGTAAAGCATCGAATAGTCGCGTGAGATATTCCCCTATTTCTTCTTCGTCCATCTTGTTGAGCTCAGTGTCGTGATGATCAGATGCCAGGAGGAGCAGCGCAACAACGCCCAAGGACCAAATATCGACAGCTGAGGTATGAGCTTGCCCACCCGCCACGAACTCCCTATAATTCTTAGATATTTCTATATTCCCAGAGCTCAGATGACATACGGTGCTTGATATCCTGGTGTTCCAGCATTTGTGATCATTCTGCTGCGTCGAGGCACGGCGGAGTTGCCAAAATCTGAAAGCATAACTCGATGGTACGCAATCTTAGGGGAGTACGCCAAGAGGATGTTCTCTGGTTTGAGATCGCGGTGAACAATATCCTTCTCATGTAGATAGCCAAGGCCGCGAACTACTTGGCGAATAATGATTCGTGAGTCTAGTTCCTTGACTGTGCCATGGCGCAAGATGAATGACATGAGATCGCCACCAGAGGCAAGTTCTGTGAAGGTATAACTAGGGTTGTCAGGCCATACACTAGTGAGAATTTGGATTTCACCTACAGTGAGTGTGGTGACGATATAGCATCCACGTAGGGGAGAATGTTGGGCTGTATCGAGTTAGTGACACCCCTAATACAAAGGGCGAAGAGACTCACATGTCGCAACTGGCGCAAGATGTCGGCTTCCTGGAACTTGCGGCGGATGTCCTCTTGCGCATTCTTTCCCTGAATCTTGTCGAGATTGATCAACTTGCAAACCAACTGCTTCTTCGTTTGCACATCATTTGCGAGGCAGACGACTGCTTCCGCTCTTTGACCGAGGCAATGATCACTGACGCTATACTTGCCAGCAAACAACTGTGATAATTAGTCTCAAAATCCAAGTTCAAATGGGAACTGTAGTCAATCTCACCTTACATTCCTCCAGCTGCAGGGTGGTCAACTCATGGCGAGGAGGTGGCTGATTTTGAACGACTGTAAACTTCTAGTAGGGTCGGATCTCAATTACATCGCCATTCTGGACCAGGTAACCGGGGCTGATTTCTGGGCCAGAACCAATGACCTCCCCGTTCACAAAGGTGCCGTTCGAAGATTTTCGATCCCGCACGTAAATGTGATTGACTGTTGGTTCGTACACCACAACATAGACTTCGCAGTGGTTTCGAGAGACTGTCATGTGGGAGTCATTATCGACCGCCAGCGTGCTATCTTTGTGAGCCAGTACTCCATCCATCTTGCGCAGTTATCCACTCACTTTGAGCGAGGGTCTCGCCCAATCTTGAAGATTTCTCGTTCCCACACCGGAAACACCTCTGAGAAACTGGTTAGAAGAGCAACTAAAGGGTAAAGGGGTGGGGATTATATAGGATTCTGAGGGCTTGAAAATCATACGCTGAGATTGGTTGTCGCTTCTAGTGTCTACCAGGTGAAGATATGCAGCGGGTGATTCCTGTGATGCTCGAGTTGTATCCTCATCCATCGTGAGGCTCACAGGAGGTGATGCTGGTTCAACTGCTCATATAAGTGCTTTGCTGTGTTAGTGAACTGAATGAGTAGTATCGGTGTAGCAAGATCACAAATTCGTGAAGTTTAGTTGCTATGTTGATGATCCGTAGAAATGTTTCAATTGAGGAGAGTTATCTTTGTTTGCGCACCGGCCGCGCCAATTCCTATTGTTATACCCAAACGATCGCAGTCGTTGCTTCCTTCCGCATCAATTGAGCCCTGCACTGTACACGTTCTACAGTGCCCTACTTAATTGACACTGTCCGCTCCCGCTCTCGTCGCCCACCCAAGTTTTTGGTGGGGGGTTCAGTTCCATTGGGTCACGTGTTGTGAGGGGCTGCGTACCCTACTATGACCTTCCTAAAGGTCGGAAATCTCCCCGCGAAGCCTGAGAAGTTGTTCCTTATCCCAACACGATTCTCATCCACGAAAGAGTAAGTTTAGGCGACCCGACCCTGGCCATGAGCTAGTAGCTTGCAGGCATGGACCTTGAGCTCTTTGCCACCGCTGGCTACTTGTTCACGGCATTTCGCATGCGCACCACAGTTGCTAACGTTTTCCAACAGCATCGTCGATCAAGATGAGAGCCAAATGGAGGAAGAAGCGGGTTCGCCGCCTCAAGCGCAAGAGAAGAAAGATGAGGGCCAGATCGTAAGTTGCACTGCTATCGCTATGACATGGCCATTGCTAACTGTCTTTGCAGCAAATAAACACCTCGCACCTCAACCTGACTTGACTCATCTTTCATGATGTTACGACTTCACACGCCCAACGATACTTTGGCCGAAGCTGCGCACTCGCCATTCTAGCGCCTCTGGGATGTCCCGCGACGTACTGAGCTGGGATTTGACTTTGGGAACTACGTCAGGGTGGTTGGACCCCGCACTTGAGCTGCTGTTGAGCACACAATGGATATCATGTGGATGGGATTATGACAATTGGATGGTCAGGAGCCAGGCGGTGTTATGGATTAAAGTCCATCAGTCATGCTCGCAAAAGATGATGCATTCAAAACCTGAATGGCAAGACAAAGAAATACAGAGAATTCCTCTGCCCAATTTTGTGTCCTTTGTGATTGTGCCCCTCGTGACACTTGTTAGCTTCAGCTGGAGGTGAGCTAGCTCTGCTGCGCGCAACCTCCTCCCTCTCGATTGCATTTGTCAACTGCCTCGAGGCATTCTACCAAAACTACTGATTTCAATTCATCATGGTGTCGCTTTATTTCATCGTTCTTGGAGATTAATTCAATTGACATCTTGTTGTGCGTGATGCTGTTGCATTCAACTCTCGGGTGGTACGACGTCACTGCTCCCTCCATTAGCGCTGTGGAGCTGACCTCGGGTTGGTAAGTGGGTCGAGTTGCTTACCTGCAGTCGAAACTGTACTGAAGATAAGTACCTAGGTACCTAGATAGATCGTCGAGGATGGATAAAACTTCAGCAAGAAATTTCGAAGATGCCTTGACTATCTTACAAGGCTTTGAGTTTTCTTAGTATAACATATATGAGCCTCGGTCTATCTCCTCTAACTTTCCTAAAACCTCTTCTAAATTCAATTCACATTATGGAAGGCGCATCGGCATTGAGTGAAGTCTTACCGCCTTCCTTGTTCGGCTAAACGGCGGGTCCTCCTTTTCTGCCATCTGAGAACCAAAAAAAAATTCTAAGACCCTGCCTGCAATACTTGTAGAGTGATGGGACATCAGCATTCAATCATAAGCCATACAGCATGGGAAGCGAAAACAAACGCAAGAGGAGCGTAGATGCTACCTCAAAATCAAAGAAGAAGAAGGTCACCATTGATGCGCCTCCTTCATCAGCGACCGTTTCGTCGGTCCTTAGACCCAAGTTCTGCCCTCCCGTGATAGGTAACAACCAACGACCTTAAACATGACCGCGTTGCGATACTGACCTTGAAAACGTAGCTACGGCCGTTGGGTTCCAAGTACCAAAGAACATCCCTTTCCATTCATATGCGCCTAACAATGGCGCCAAATCAAAATCCAAGCAGTCCGAATCTGCTACCGAGAAAGACCTCTTGTTGCACTCGAATGCGCATCGAACTATGGACTACATGGTCAAATCAGACGAACCCAGAGGGTCAAAGCCCGCCTTGAACCACTTCCTCGGCATCTACGACCCCAAGACAGGGAAGATGGAGGTTATCGAGGCAAAGAAGATGACAATGCGGGCTTCAGTTCGAGCAAGGCAGGGAGCGGCTGCTACTTCTGGCCAACGCGACAGCAACCAGGTATGCTTCCGGCGAGATTATTCGCTCTGGGGTTTCGATTTTGCTAACCAAGCATGCCTAGACCATGCTGCAACTCAGAACAGACCTCGGACAAACTTTCGGTACCAAGAAGGCCAAGAAGGCCATTCAGGAGAACGTCCTAAACGCTATCGCACCGCAAAAGAAGGCCGGAGAAGCTCCTACCAAGATCGACGCGGCAGCCCGTGCCATGCTCAACTCGGTCGGAGAGATCACATCAACCATGGCATCAAGAGAGGAGCTACAAGCAGTTGTGGACGCCGCCAAGCCTGTGCCTATTGCCAACATGGAAGCGACCGAGATCCAAGATGTCTACGACCCCAAGAAGGTCATCGGTGCCGATATCCTCAAGCTGGTCCCCGTTCGAGAGTGGCAGGAAAAGGTTCAACACAAGGAGAGCATCCAAGTGCCATCACGCTTTGTTGCAGCCCGTGTGAACCGTGTGGCAGGCAACGAGGAGGCCGTGGATCGACTACGGGTCCTACGATACTTCTTCTTCGTTTTGATGTTCTACCTTCACACAAAGCCCGGAAAGGTTCGCGGCACCCGGGCTATTGCACCACGAGAGAAGCTCCGGGAGCTCCTGGCTCCCGCACCCGAAGCCGTCATTGAAAGCATCCGCCGCAAATTCTCTGACCGGGGTGAGATGCGCAAATTCCACGTCGACTTGCTGATGACGCATTGCTGTGTGTTCGCAAGCATCATCGATAACTTCGAGGTTGACACACAAAACCTGCGCGACGACTTGAAAATTGACCAGAAGACCATGAATGCCTATTTCCACGAAATCGGCGGCCGTGTTAAGCCTGTCACGAATAAGGAGACGAAGACCACGGTCAGCCTAGCCCGCCTGACGCTCCCTCTGAATTTCCCCAAGCAGCGACATATTGCCCCAAAGCGCCGATAAGCGGACGGGGGCGAGGTCACGATATGGATGACCGGATCTGGTGATGATTGAAAGAATTGCATGCCGTTCGCTTTCGGCAAAGGAGTTTTGCGGGTGGATTTGGGGAGAGGGGGGACTGTTGATGGTTGAAGTAACTATTTAAGAACTGATTCAGAACTGATTCAGAAGGAATACACTACCAATTACCCTAAACCCATGATAAATTAGAAGACCCCTTGTGTAATATGCTATACCCTTTATGTTAGGTTTCTACTGATCTTAATCTGATATGCTTTTAACGCTACTTGTCTTTAGTTAACCATCTTTTATGCCAGATCGATATCTCGTCCGGCTATGAAGTACTTCTCCACCTCCCATCCATGCCGAGGCATCTCGGCCAACTGAGTGGGGAGGAGATCTGGGGTAATCAAAGCCCATGTATGTTGATAATTGTCCTGCAGAATAAGAAGACAACGTTGTCTACCTGTTCTGTCTTCATTCACTAATTATTTATCTGTTTTCTGTTTCACTGAATCTATTTTGTCTCATTTCATACATACTCTCCTTGGCTTTTGCGTGAGCTTATTACAATATGGCAGAAGAATCTACTCTCAACCTCGAATATCGAGGCCGTGTGGCCATCTTGACCATCAGCAATGAAAAGAAACTCAACGCCTTCAATGCAGCACAATACTATGATCTGGCTCAGAAAATGCGAGAGATTGCTACACACGAAGAAGTTTTCACCACAGTGATTCTGGCAAAGGGTCGATACTTTTCAGCGTAAGGATCTCATCTTCTATGTCGCCGAGTCCACCAGAGGTCTCGTATAACCGAAGAATGCAAGTTTGGCTGACTACCTATTCATAGAGGAGCTGATGTTGGAGTCACTCGAGAAGTATCTGGTGACGGCACAGGAACACACAAGCACATGTTACAAACCTTTGTCGCCCAAAACTTGAACATTACCCACGCCTTTGCAACTCACCCCAAGGTCCTCGTTGTCGGCCTCAATGGTCCCGTTGTAGGCCTTACAGCTGCTCTTGTTGCCTTCGCCGACTTCATCTATTCCGCGCCATCAACATTCCTCCTCACACCTTTCTCATCCATTGGCCTTGTCGCCGAGGGCGGTGCGTCACGAGCCCTGGCACTGCGTCTTGGACCTGCGAGAGCGAACGAAGCATTACTCATGAGTCGCCGAATTGAATCCAAGGACCTGGAACGTTGTGGTTTTGTCAATGCCATATTTGACGAGGGTGATGATGTCAAGTTCAGGGCCAGGGTGTTGCGCGAGGTTGACGAAAGACTGGGTGATCATCTCAACGGAGACAGCTTGATTGGAATCAAGAAGTTGATCAGGAAGCCTGAGATGGATATTATGCACACACAGAATGTCCATGAGGTCTTTGCTGGGTTAGAGAGGTTCATGACTGGTGTGCCTCAGGAGGAGTTTGCAAAGCTTGCGAGTGGTGCGAAGCGACACAAGTTGTGATGACCTGAATTGCGTATATTCATATGATTAGGAGCGAATAATAGAAAGATGAATATTCTACCTATTATCAAGTTTTCATCCGGAGACAACTAGCCACTGGGGAGGTCAAGGACGTCAAATTGTGTGTCCTTAAAGCTCGAGAAATATATCCAAGTTTCCCAACAGATACGAGGCTAGCTGGATTGAAACATACAGTAACAACGTTCTAATAGAGTCCATAAAGGCTCGATTCTAGCGCTATTGAAAAGTATGTATATGCAGCCTGTGGCTAGATCCCCAGACTATATCCAATAGGCGCTACCCTAGAACACAACACCAGAGTCCAGCCCAGATCGTACTCAGAATCTCGATAAAGAATGGCGAGCTGAAGTTCTTGTTTTAGTAAAGTGTCTCACTGAACTTGCGTAGGAGAAGCTGAGACGGGAGAAGAGATCATGTTCTAGACCGGTCTGAGACAATAGACTTCTGATCAGAGAAATCTGGAGGCTTCTAATCACTTATGGTGTAGTTTACGGAGAGATAGTTTATGTATAAGAAGTCAGGAGTTGACATAGATTTGCTCTCTGGAAATAGAACAAACAGCCATCACATAATCCTCTTATAGCTCATTACTACACTCTGTATTTCAAATCAAGACACAATGGCTAACCCCGAGCTCAATGATATTCTCCGCTTCCAAGGCCTCAACCAAGATTCAGACAGTGCTCTCATTAAGGTCGAGTGGGCTCAGAATCTGAGAACAAAGGCAGAAATGTATTACATCGTCAGGGCCAAGAACACTTCCAAGGACAACGCAGACGTCCTCCTTTTTGTCCAGCAGCGCTTCCTCCGAGACGAAAGTAGCCCTGACTACGTTGGCAAACTCCCCGGAGCTCAGAAAGAAGGAGGTCAGTTTCTATTCTATGTTACATGTCACTGCATTCTGACACCTCTCACCTAGATGACTGGATTGTTCCCATCAGCAATAGATTCCAGTATGGACAGAAGAACCGTCAAGGAGAGTGTCGCTGGCTCGTCCTTCACGACAAGAGCAACAAGCTATACCAGGTAAGCAGAATCCTCCCTAGCAAAATGACATAAATGCTAAAGCTTCATATCTGAAGCATCGATTTCTCCTCACCACCGTTCAGGGCAATGTTGCCGAGTCGGCAAAGACACTTGTTAATTCCTTTGGAGCTGGAGATCTGGCCGAACAGATGAAGAGGGGAGGCCCTTTCATTGGTGATTATCTTAAGGATTTTTGAGGAGAATCACCTCAAATATAGGGGAGCTTCTTTTTCTGCGGGCTGACTAGGCTGGCGGATTGATTTTATTAGTCTGCCATTATCTACTCCTGTTTATATTCCCTATGCTAGCAGGCCAAACAACAAGCTAGTTCGTTGCCAGAAATCGTTGGCCGACTTGGAAATACGCTGTTTTGCTGCATCGTCTAACTTGGAGTGTCGAAAAACGATGTCCTCGAGAATTTGGAACGAGCTGCCCGACGGCTCTTCTGTGTTGCCAACGCAGCGCCGCAAGAGGGCAATATCAAAGAGCCATTGCGTGAGGAGATCTGTCTTTTGCTCAGGGCCCATACCGGGTTTCTTCTCCTCGTCAGGCTCTTCCATATTTGTTGACTCCTCGGCATTGCTCTTCTTTCCATCAGTCCCTTCAGCATCCTCATCCTCTGTATCATCGTCGTCTTCGTCATCCTTTTCTTCCTCCTTTTCGGGCTTCTCGCCCTTAGACTCTTGTTCTTTAGAAGCGTCGTCCTTTTCTTCAGATGAACATTCTAGCACTGCAGCCTCCCACATTTCACATAATTGTTTTGTCAAGTGCTTCTTCAGCATAGACACAGCTGCCTTGGTCCAGAGGTCAACTCCTTCATCCGACATAGACAGCGATAGTGATCGTAGAAACTGGAAGATCTCGGGTGAGGGCTGGTTTGGCAACGCTGGCTCTCCGTCCCATAGTGACCGACCCACCACGACCCGCTGCGAAAGTCCTTTTGTAGAGAACTCCTCCAGCGCAGGCTTTGAGACTACCACTGCCACCTTCTGGTGGAGCGAGGGGACAATCTTCAGGCCAAATGTCTTGATCGATGGGCGTTCTGGCCGTTGATGTCGAATGTCTCGTATAACACGGAGGAAATACATGGCCACTTTGCCATTTCGCGATGACTCGGCTCGCTTATCCCAAAGGCTCTGTATTTGGTCCTCAAGCTCCTTGAAGGACTTGTCGAGCGTAGTATCGAGCCTTTCCTGTAGCATTTGCGGATCATCTTTGCTCAGAAGTTTCTGCCTAGCTTCAATCGTTTCCTCATCCTCAATCTCGTCATAGTCGTTGTCCCAACGTTGCCGCCTAAGCTGCCCAACAACGTCCTTGACATCATCGATGACATGATACCATGATTTATAACAGTGCGCCGCCTTGGAAACAGCATCGTTTCGACCGTAGAGTCGAGACACGACCTCTTGCACGAATGGTGCGGCACCTCCTGCAAGAGCCTCGTCGTAACCTTCGTCGTTCCAGATGCTCACGTGCTCATCGGTGATTCCATCCTTCCATCGTCCAAGAGCTGCAGAGAGTTCTGAGCCGACTAACCGGAGCTTACTGACCTTAGTATCAAGGACTTCCAGCATGCGTGAGTTGATGGCCTCGCGGAGGGAATCCTGCATTTCCGAAGGGTCAATGCCTCGAGCCTTTCCACCATCTCTAATCCAAAGCTCCAAAACGCTTGTGCGTAGCTCCATAATCAACTTGAACTCCGACATTGTATCCAGCGTCTTCTTGAGCCCATCGAGGAGGACCTTAGATCCCTTCTCAGACCATGCCAATAGCATCTCACGAGCTTGGCTTCCGTCAAGGTCGTCATGTCTAACGAAAGGCGTGAAGTATTGGATCTCTTCGTCGCACCAATGCTCGTATATGTCCAATCGTAGCCCTTCAAGCTGCTTGAGCCCAGGGTCAGCCAGGAGAGGATGGGTTTTCAGCCCAGATAAAGCTAAAGACAGTCTGCCTGGCACTAAAGCTTGCACGTCAAGAAGAGTTCTCGAATACAGCCTCAGACTTTGAACAACGTCCTCAGCACTCCTCTTGCGATTGTTCTCTTCCACCTCGAAAGCAAGTCCTATAGCCTCTCCTCTCACGTGAAGAAAATGCCGTAGTACGTCTTTTGCCCCAGAACTGGTTGCTAAGCTGTATGCACACAGTGCTTTCTGAACATCTTCCCGTTCTGTCTCACTCCCAGCCCTCTCAAAGGCCTTCTCGACGTTCCTGAGCAACCTTCGTCGTAGTTTGCTGACAGATGTTCTGGCGGTCTCGATAGCTCGATGACTGCTTGGATTGGTCGCATCGTCCGTAAGACTCTTGATCAAGAGTCGGCTCAGAACAAGGACTTTGGTGGAGAGCACCAGTCTATCTCCCTTCTTGACATTATCGCCTAGTCCACCACCACCTTTGAGTATTCGTCCTACAACCAGGACGCAGGCATCGAGGAGCCTTAATCGTGCCGCGATAGACGCAGCAGATTTGTTCTCCTTCGTGACAAAGTTCGCGAGGCCCGTAGCTTTGGCGCCGATCACAGCTCTACCACACCGGCCGCCAATCTTGCCTAGAAGCTCCTGAACGACATCGTTGTCGTCGCGCATGTGGACGATGGTATCCGCCGTACCGAGAAGATCGCGGTATGAACTCCCGACCTGTGTGCGCAGGCGGGTAGACTTCTCTTCGATTGCGACATGGATGCTTTTGTGAATAGCGCGAATCTGCGGAAGGGTATTATTTGGCGAGAAGATCTGGGCGGATGAGGTGAGCTTGGAGGTGTCGATGTCGGTCATTGTCGGTTCGAAGCTCGTGCGAGCGGTGAAGCGTATTCGATTGGTGTTACTTTTTCATAGGCATCGATTCGTAACAAACTTTCGTTGAATCGTTGGTAATTAATTGAAGGAGGGGCGTTGGAAGGTTATTTGTCTTGCTTAAGGGAAGCTGTTCAAGCAACGTGGAGTTTGGCGGGGCCATGCAAGGGTCGACCCGCTACAGATATTGATAATACCTTAGGTAGGGGACTTACACCAAGGTTTTGTATAGAAATATCACAAAAACATGTAAATTCTCTTTTGACGCTATTACCCAGGTTCTTAATAAATTCAAATCTATAGTCTGGTACTCTTGACAACAGCTGTGTTGATACCAGACAGCTCTCCTTGGTATCCTCCCTTGGGCTCTCCTCCCTGCCAAGTGGGCTTCATACTCTTCAACTTCTTCTGCTTGGCCTCGTACTGCTTGCGCTTCTTGACTCTGGGGTTTCTGACATCCTTGCTTCGTTTGGGTGCTAGACCCTTGTTCTTCTCGATAGCATATGTGATCTTACGCTTGCCATCCTCGCCAAGCTCTTCCTTCTCTACCACCCGGTCTGCCTTGCTGGCGGCAGCATATGCTGCGTAGCGAGCAGCCTTGTCCTCCTTATTCTTCTTTGACTTTTGTGCCACCATGTCGTAGTACTCATCCTCATTGTTGCGAACAGTCTTGGCTGTTTTGGTGTCCTCCTCGTCGCTGTTGTCATCAAGGTCTGCTCCAAGGTTCGAGTTCTTCTGTCCACGTCGCTCAGCCTGAGCGTTGAGACGTGCTGCACGATCTCGAAGACGTTCACGATGAGGAATATCCATATCACCACCAGCGTCCCTTCCAGCGCCGGCGCGCTTGTTCGCCTTCTGCACAATTTGAGAGGTGTAGAACTTGAGACTCTTCTTGCGGGCGGCCTTCTCGGCTGCGGTCCGCTCATCAAGAACATCCTCTTCACCGAAGTCGGAGTTGTCGTCATCCTGCTCGATAGCCACAGCCTTCTTGGATTTCTTGGACTTCTTGCCAGGAAGAGGGAGATCGTAGAGGTCGGCCACGGCAGCCTCTCCGGCCTTGACCTTCTCGAGCTTTCGTGCAAGTCTCTCAGCAGCAGCCTTCTCTTGCTTTGAAGACTTCTTGCTCTTATTTGTCTTCTTGACCTCTGCTTCAAGGCTTTCCACACCCTGCATCAATGCCTCGTCATCAATATCTGAGATAACATCATCGTCCATGCTCTTGGTGGACTTGAGATCCTCGACCTTTTTCCATGCTTCACGGCAGTTCATCAAGGTCTCCATGACCTCGTGATCTCGTAGCTCGGCAGGATCAATGGTCTTCTGCGCTTTGGCATTGTCTCTCGCAGGGGATGTTAAGATAGCAAAGTAGCTTGCAAGAGCAGCAACGTAGCATCCAGCAACCCAGTACTTGACAGCCTCGAGCGATTGACCTGACAGCCCTTGGGCTGCTTTTTGAAGGTCCACCAAAGCGGGCTGTAGGGTCCGAAACTCCCTGACAAGAGGTTCGAATTCGGGATAGCGGTTCTTGAGAAGCGTATATCGCTCTTCGGGGCTCATGTCTTCGGTGATCTCAACTTCCTTAAGGACTTCTGTGATTGTCTCTTCACCCTCTCCCTCCTCTTGACCCTCGGCTAACCATTCATCTCCGTCAAAAATGAAATCCTCCTCGGCCATCTTGGCAAGCTTCTTCTGCTGAAGACGCTTAGCTTCCACTTCTTCCTCGAGAGCATCGGCCTCGGTCTCGATGTTGTCGGCGTTATAGTAGTCGTTTCTTGAAGCTCCCCACCATCCCGAATCGCCTTCCTCCTCTTCCTGGCCTGCTTCGTCGTCTGAGAGCGCACCTCTGGATGTTGAACCTTTAGTTTTGCGTGATTGCTCATCCTCATCATCGTCCTCCTCGGAGTCAGAGTCCTCATAGCCAAGAACCTCTTCGTCGGAAAGTTCAATATCGTCATCCTGCTTCCTTCGGCGTTTTGAATTTGGTTCGTCGTCGAGTAGTATTTGGTCTCGATTCATGAAGTACTCATCTTCGGAGTCGGCAACATCTTCGTAGGTAGTGATAGGTCCAAGGCGAGCTTCTGAAGGATCAAGCTCTTTAGGGCCCGATGGCGCATTGTTGCGCCCTGAGGCCTTTCTCTTCTTAGCCATATTCGCGGGCTCTGGTAGAAAGTGGGTGTGTGAAAAGAGAGGATGTCCAAGGTTTGGTTAGCCAAACTTGCGAAAACAGCCCGTCGCAGTCGCAACTTTTTCTGAATTTTTAGCCGATAAGAGATAAGAGTAGCCCACTATCCGCCACACCTCCGCCTCACTGTATCACCAGCCACATTCGGGAATAACAGATATAGGTACGGAGTCCTCTACCCTCTTACCAACAATAAAGTTGCAGCGACGCAGGGCCTCAGTCTCAGTCTCAGCCCTCAGCCTACATTACTCGTGATACGCATGATCATCGGCCGCGTATGTCTCACTGAGCAGCCCAACTCCAAAATGAGTGCTGAGCTACTGAGATCCAAACAAATGCCTCAGTCGAATGGCTGATCAGAAGGCCATCACCATCGCTACTTTGCAAGCTATCGGAGAAACCCCGAATGATTCGTTGGATTCCACTCCCAAGATCGACTCCCCGAATATAAGTCCTTGTCAGTACCACCTTGTCGTACTTTACTCCATTAGCTTGTTGTTTCAGTTACGGCAGATGGAGGGTTGGACGACTCCAAACCAGGTATCCAGCTCGGTGCTTCTATTCTATTTTATTCAAAATCCTGCATGGAAACAAGACAGAAAGTTGTACCTGATACCTCAGTATCCGTACTTCAAGAAACGCGTCAGATAAGAAGCAGAAGCAATCTCAATCTTCCATTTAACCGTTCCATGCGCACAAGCGCTAGACGCTACAGTAGCCGCCTACGGTATAAAGTGGCCTTGTCGCTTGAGTCAGCTAATCATTTGGTGGAACTCCCTCAAGTACAATGACGAAATGCCGAAGGACTTCCCTCGGGTAGTGACAGGTACTTTTGGATCTGGAGTGATCGTGCAGACCGCTGATGTACCTCATGTCGTATGGTGTGGCAGCCCCCTGTCTTGTTGATTGCATTGCAATTCATTCCATGTGAATTCACCCTCCGAGGCTTTGAGCTCTCTTTTGGATTACCTACTATCTCCAACCTCAGAAAAGCGTGTGTGTGTTCGTTTTAGACAAAGACAAAGAAACCTTAAATAGCGGCCAAGAGCCAAAATTTAAGTTATCCATCTACCCATCCGGGCGGCGGGTATGGGAGTTTGATTCAACGTTAACGTTGATGACTCGGCGCATTTGTTACCGAATAGGGCAGTCCACGGTTGACGAGACCAATAACAACTAAAACAAACAACCTTAAGTTACAGTAGCAGCTCTCGCTTCGCTCTTCCAAGCCTACCTTCCAAGGCAGCTGTCAATAATAGCATCTTCCTCTCACTGTCATCATCATCAGGTGCCTCTATTTATACCTGATCACACCCCGCCATCTTGATTTAAGGTCCCCGTCACGCTTAGCACGCCTCCACACTCCCGCCATTAAGGGTCACCTGGACCCTGAGACGGTGACTGTGTGACACCCGACGAACCACCAAAGTTCTAGCAAGACAAACACGGGCGTCTCGGGCGTCGAGATAAAGACTCGGACTTCGGAGTCGATCATCTATCCTTTTGTCCCAGTTTCTGTTTCACCTAGTGCTGATCCCTTGTTCTTCCCTTTATCTACTGTAGGCGCCTGCTTCGACTCGTCCGTCTCGCCTGGGAGCTTGCCTGTCATTCCACTCCCCGTTCTTACACCTCCCACCAGAGCTTCATTCCACCATGGCAGGACAAGAAGCAGAAGGCTCTGAGCCGCCTTCGCCGAGAACCACGCGGCGACGTATGCCATTACAGCGAAATGCCTCCACTGGCGAGCTCGATGAACGAACTCCCTTGCTCACAACTTCAAGGTCGCGCGTTCGTATCAGTGCTTCAAGCTCGAATCGTCAGCAAAAAGGGACCTTATCGCGGGACCACAGCTACATAGGTTCGTTCCCAATAGCCTATACAATATTGAACTTAACTAATCATCTTTTGCATCCCAGGTGCCTATCATGGCTCTCGAAATCACAGCCGACATCCCTCATGGAGCTCGAGATTGGTTAACGCCCTTTCCGACCGTCATGAGTCCTCCATGGCCGAGTCCAAAGGCTCCATTTTCCCCGACGAGCGTATGTGGTACGATCAATTTACCAGCACCGACTGGGTACACGATGCCATCGCCGATTCCTACCGAGTCAAGGAGCTGCGTAGTCGCAAGGACTTCTGGGGCAGGGTACGCATTATCTTTGACGGCGCCCAGGGCTGGATCCTCAGCGCCCTATGCGGGTTTATTGTCGCATTGATGGCCTACACAGTCGATGTTGCTGAGTCTACTGTCTTTGACTACAAGGACGGCTACTGCAGCACGGCCTGGTATCTCAGCAGAAAGGTTAGCACTGAATTTGTGTCACATGATTTGATGCAAAGACTTTTTTGGCTTTTACCTGGGATGGAAGTTGGCTGACATTAGTCTTAGAGATGCTGTACCGATGAGACCTGCGCCGAATGGGTAACGTGGTCACGTACTCTGAAAAGCCCTGATGGGGATGTTTGGAGGAGCTTCGCGATTTACATGGCCTTGGTGCTGACTCTTGCTCTCATTGCCTGTTGGATGGCACTATGGACTAAAACTGTCGTCCCCTCGGCGTATCAGCTCACGACTCTGGACGAGAACCTGGCTGTAGATGAGCCAACCCAAACATATGACGATTCGAATCCAAGTGAATCGTCGACACCTCAACCACAGTCTGAATCCAAGCCAGAGAATCCCCCAATGGTTTACTATTCGGCAGCTGGCAGTGGAGTTGCCGAGGTTCGTGTCATACTGAGTGGGTTCGTTCTACACGGTTTCCTCGGTGCTAGGACCTTGATTATCAAGATGGTGGCACTGATTCTAAGTGTTGCCTCTGGTATGAGTCTTGGAAAAGAGGGCCCATACGTCCACATGGCCGCCTGCGTGGGCAATATCTTGTGCCGAATATTCTCCAAGTACGATCGAAATGATGGCAAGCGAAGAGAAATTATCTCAGCAGCCGCAGCGGCAGGAGTCGCCGTTGCCTTTGGTGCGCCCTTGGGCGGAGTACTGTTTGGTCTGGAAGAAGTTTCATACTTCTTCCCTGCCAAGACGCTGTTCCGAACCTTCTTCTGCTGCATTGTCGCCGCGCTGTCCCTCAAGTTCCTCAACCCATACGGCACGCACAAGATCGTTCTCTTTGAAGTGAGATACCTGGTCGACTGGGACTATTTTGAACTTGGAAGCTTCATATTTGTGGGTGTCATTGGTGGTGCACTGGGAGCTCTGTTCATCAAAGCCTCCAAGTATTGGGCTCAGTCCTTCAGGAGGATCCAGCTGATCAAGAAACACCCTTTACTGGAAGTATTTCTTGTAGCGCTGGTAACCGGCCTGATGAGCTATTGGAATGCTCTAACAAAGCTTCCTGTTGCTGAGCTGCTGTTGAATCTGGCATCACCATGTCAAGGTTCAAGCATGGACTGGGAAGAACGAGCCCTGTGCCCTGGAGCTATCGATGATATCCCCCCTATTCTGTTTGAATTGTTCATTGCACTCTTGATCAAGGGATTCCTGACCGTCATCACCTTTGGCATTGTAAGTTCTCGATCAGATCAAGTCAAGGTTTAAACTAATACACCGAATAGAAAGTCCCTGCCGGAATCTATGTACCGTCCATGGTTGTTGGAGGTTTGATGGGCCGAATAGTCGGCCATATTGTGCAGTGGGTTGTGCTACGTTTTCCGGATTGGGGTGTCTTTGGAGAGTGCGCCATCAGTCGAGACGGTTCGTGCATCCAACCTGGTGTGTACGGTCTCATTGCAGCTGGTGCCACTATGTGTGGTGTGACGAGATTGTCTGTCACCCTCGCAGTCATCTTGTTCGAGCTTACGGGTAGTCTCGATTACGTCTTGCCTTTCTCGCTTGCCATTCTCGTGGCTAAGTGGACAGCCGATGCCATTGAACCCAACAGCATCTATGTAAGTGTTCAAGTCTTACCTGACCAGGTGAGCAGCGACTGACTTGAGTAGGATCTCCTCACCAGTATGAACTCGTATCCGTTCCTGGACAATAAGCACAAGCCGATCTTTACGGAGGATCTGGCCGACATTGTACCACGGATTCGAAGAGAACGAGTCATTGACATTACGACCTCACCGGTTGTACCTGCTACCAGCTTGCGAATCAAGCTCGAGCTTCTGCACAAGGCTGGCGAACTCGATGGAGGATTGCCAATCGTGCGACACGGTATCTTGGTTGGGCTGATTCCTGCGCCGGATCTAGGATATGCCCTTGATCAGCTGGAGGATGAAGCGACGAACCTTTGTCTCATGGATCGCGTTCCTAGTATTGACGAAGATGATGAAACCCACGATCCGACAGACTTTACGCCGTATATCGATCCTGTAAGTCATTCTGTGACATGCTCTTCTCACATCACTAACGAGTCTTAGGCACCTGTTGCACTGGATATCAAATCTCCAATGGACTTAATGTACGAGCTATTCTCAAAGCTGGGTCTTCGATATATCTGTGTGCTGAAAGATGGCAAATATGCTGGAATGGTTAGTCTTCACTGCTTATTAATTGAAGTTGTGATCATGACACTAACATGTTGCTCAGACCCACAAGAAGACTTTTGTCAGATATATGCGGGAGCATGAGAAAGACATTTAACTTGCAAAGGGACCGGGCGTTTTGGGCATGACGGGCGTTGTTTCCATGATACAGGTATGGCATCAGCATTGCATTTGTGGCAGCGAGTTTTTCATGGCATGAGATTCGGGCGCATCAGCATGATTTGGTTATGGTTAATGCAGTTGATAAGGATGGAAGAGCCAGGCCTCTTTTAACTTATAGATTGGCAATGTGACAGCATGAGACTCTATGACCAAGCAGAGAATTGTGGTGATTTATTATTCCTGGACTTGACTAAAGAATTAGTCGAGATAAGCAAAAACCTTTCTTCTGCTCATGTGATTGCAATTGTATTCCAAATGGATGTTTGTAGATAGATGGTTGACTCTGGAGCCTCCAGTCTCCCTTAACCTGCCCAAAAGGGAAGGCTTCTGGATGCCAAACACCCTGAGAGTAGCATATCACAGCCAAGAATTCGGACGGCTCCGAGACCGGAACCGGCCCGGTGTGTGGACGGGAAAGACGGCCACCATGTCGGGGGTGTGTACTCTGTATTGGAGATATCAAACAGGTAGCAATTAACCCCCCACTCGGTAGAAAGATCACCAAAGTAGGTAAGCAATCATGTCTTGAGGTGAGGTTGGGTGAAAAATCGTGCTCGGAAACCCTGACTAGATTGGCGCAAGTAGTGTAGCTAGAAGGCGCCTCAGCGTCTGAGAGCCGTTTTATACCAGGTACCCCGAGATATGGAGATACTGTACCCGTACCCCGCGCTGAGACAAGCTCGGTGGGCTTGGAGAGCGGGTCTTGGAATCAGGAAGGTCAACCCGTGAGAGGATGAATTGATTCTGTTATCAAATAGTACCTGAATTGGTGAAGGGGTCGTGAAGGATAGCGGCTGGCAAACGGTCACGGGGCGTTCTTCGAGAGTGAGATAGACTGCAATGGTGGTTGGGCAATGCATGTTATCGGTACCTATGTGTATTTGGGTAGTATCTGACCCCTGCAAAATGTTCATTTCGGTACTGCAGTCTGATACCGAGATCTGGGTCTAGGTCTTGGTCTGAGTCTGGGTTCGGTAAGGTGTACAAGGTGAGCTTGAGTTGGGAACTTGAAGTACATAGGAGAATCGAATCATTCGATTTGTCCAGACAAAGATAGTGGTGTCTGAGTCAGTACTCGATTCAATATAGAGACTAATTATGACAGGAAGAAGAGATCACTGATAGCGGAGAGAATAGTAGCTTACCTAGCCTAGGTAGATGCTGTAGGCGAGCTGGGGCATCAGTGGACAGCTTCTTACCTCTTACGGCAAGTTTTCAACATGTCTTAACTTCACCCCTCCCTCTTTCCTGTTTCCCTCCGCTGTCTCTCACCAACTTTCCGCTCTACTTGGTCAATTCTCAAAGCGAATGCGGGGAAGAGAAACAATTTTAGTTTTTTGGTTGTAAGCTAAGCTGGGACATCATGACTGCCCTGCCGTTGCCCGTTTGACCCGGGTCCGAGTAAGGCCCAGATACGATACCTTCCTTCTCTTATAAAAGGGCTAACGACAGCCTCCCTCCCTTCCCTCCCCTCTCTTCCATATCTCTATGTGACATCCAATTCTTCTGCAAATACAGCTTCTACCAAGAGTGAGTGGCCCCTCTAGATTTGGCTTCTATCATGGTTGCACCTCGTGACCCAATGTTAGCTTATCATGACGACACGCTTTCTTTATGCTAACCTTTTTCCTCTTCTCTCAGCAGGCAAAGTTCAACACCAATTCATACCTCACGGCCGAAACAATTTACAAGACATTCACAAACTTCCTCAATTGCATCTCATCGTCATGTCGGCATTCCGCGCTGGCATGGCCGCTCGGCCTGCTGTTCGAGCTGCCCGGGCTGCAGCTTGCCGCTCTTTCGCTACCTCACGAAACATGCGAATGGCTGCTGCTTCTGAGAAGTCCTTCTTCGCTGACGAGCCCGAGGCTCCTACTGTCAAGACGGCTATTCCTGGCCCTAAGACCAAGAACCACATGGATGAGCTTACCAAAGTCTTCGATACCCGTAGCGCAAACATGCTTGCCGACTACACCAAAAGCAAGGGCAACTACATTGCTGACCCCGATGGCAACGTGCTCCTCGATGTGTAAGAAAGGATTGAGAAATAACTCCTAGGCAAATGAGACTAACAAAGCAAATAGTTTCGCTCAGATTGCTTCGATCGCAGTCGGTTACAACAACCCTGCCCTCCTCAAGGCCGCTTCCAGTCCCGAGATGGCCAATGCCATTGTGAACCGACCTGCCCTCGGTGCTTTCCCCTCTCACGACTGGGCCGATCTTCTCAAGTCTAGTCTTCTATCTGTTGCCCCCAAGGGCCTAGACAATGTCTTCACTGCCATGGCTGGCTCTGATGCAAACGAGACTGCTTACAAGGCCGCCTTTATGTGGCGCCGACAGCAGGAGCGTGGTGGCCCTGACGTCGAATTCACCGCCAAGGAACTCGATAGCGCCATGAACAACCATGCTCCCGGCAGCCCTGACCTTTCTATTCTTTCATTCAAGACTGGCTTCCACGGTCGTCTCTTTGGATCGCTCTCGACAACCCGCTCCAAGGCTATTCATAAGGTCGACATTCCTGCCTTCGACTGGCCTCAGGCGAGCTTCCCCAAGCTCAAGTACCCTCTCGAGGAGAACGTGGAAGAGAACAAGAAGATCGAGCAGGCTAGTCTCGATGAAGTCGAGCACCTCATTAAGAACTGGCACCTGCCTCCTTGTGCCGTTGTTGTCGAGCCCGTCCAGAGTGAAGGCGGTGACAACCATGCTTCGCCCGACTACTTCCGCAAGCTGCGCTCTCTGACCAAGAAGCATAACGTCCTCCTTATTGTGGACGAGGTCCAGACCGGTGTTGGCGCTACTGGAAAGTTCTGGGCTCATGAGCACTGGAACCTCGAGACCCCTCCTGATATCGTGACCTTCTCTAAGAAGGCTCAGGCTGCCGGCTTCTACTATGCTGATCCTGCCATCCGTCCCAACAAGCCTTACCGACAGTTCAACACATGGATGGGTGACCCTGCTCGTGCCATCCTCTTCAAGGCCATTGTCGATGAAATCAACAAGAACGATCTCGTCAACCACACCGCACGAGTTGGTGATAGCCTTTACAAGGACCTCGAGTCTCTTAGCAAGAAATACCCTGGCCAGATCGAGAACCTCCGTGGAAAGGGTCAGGGTACATTCATTGCCTTTGACAGCCCCAAGCGTGACCAGTTCTTGGCTCAGGCCAAGACTTTGGGTGTGAACATTGGTGGTAGCGGCGCCGAAGCCGTTCGTCTACGACCTATGCTCATCTTCCAGCAGAAGCATGCTGACATCCTTGTCGACGTCATTGAGAAGATTGTCAAGCAGTAAAAAAAGAAAATTGCAAAATAGGATATCAAAATATTCATTCAAGGATGGTGGAGTTTGGGACTATCTGAAAGGGTCAGAAATATGTTTTTAGCGAAGACCTAGGAGATCCAGATGCCTGTTATCTTTGGTCCGAAAATCTGGAGTGGACTAGGCAAGAAACACTTGATTGGGTGTTACGAAGCAAAGGACTAAGGAGTTTAATGCAATCAACATAAGCGTCTTGCTTTCTTCATATCATTTCCCCGTCTTGTTTGGGCAGTGCACTCTTTTGTTGTAATGTGTCTATTTAAGCACAGTTGTGGCAGTATGAAGCTTTAAACTCCTCACAGCATTCAGAAGGCCGAAGGTATTATTGGAAAGATTCAGAGGTTTCGTATTCAGTTCTATCAAGGGTCGTGTATAATCGTGAAAATGAGATGCTATCTTCTTCAGGCTTCCTATCTTCACACGTCTGCCGAAAATTAGATGAGACAATCCAGTTGCTCTCATATGTAGGCTTTGTCTATGCCGTCCTCATCGCCCTTACATCTGCATTAATATCCATGCCCAGTATTATTGAGAACAAGGCTGACCAACATTTGTTTCGGGGGTATTGGCCAGTTCTTGTTTCTTCTACCCCTATTCATCCCATAGTCTTCAGAACAAAAACCTACCTCTGGCTCTGAGGTTGCTTTTTGCTCCCTTTAGCCGATCCTGTTTTTGTCTGCTGCGTCTGGTCCGGCGCAAGCTTTTCCGCCGGATGGGTTTGGTTATCTGACCCCAGTGGTTGCAAAGAGCTTGATCGGTTGGTCTGGGAAGCTTTTTGCTTCCCTACGCGAGGCACCGCCTCACTTAGTGATCTCGTGCGATTAGGCACTTCCTCTCCAGACTATTCAAGCATTAGCCAATGTCCCATATACATAGAAAGGGAGGTTCTTACCGGTAAGCTGTTCGTAATGCTCGCTAACTGGTTTTGCTGACCGATCCCCGATGATGGCATGGTCAGCTGTTGAGGGTAGAAAACCCTCCTGGGTGTGTTTTGAAATTCCACGGGAAGGGTACCATGCGTGCCTCTATAATGCATTGACTCTGGGCCCGGCAGGGGAAGAACAGAATGAGGTGCCGGGGCAATATGTCTGAAATTAGACTGAGCATTTTGTGGTATTTGGTCAGGAGGCTTGGGAGCGATGAGTCGAGGATTGGAAAATCGCTGGCCAGTCACCTCCCTGCCCGCATATGCTGGACGACCCCTTTTCTTAGGAGGCTGCTCAGATTGATGAGACTTCTGTGAGTGGGAGTCAGGGGGTATAACTGGTTGTCGCTGGATGTTTGTGAACAAATTTTGTGTTGTGAAAGGTTGAGCCAATGGAGGAAGCTGTTGAGGACTAGATGGCTGGACAGTGTTGTTACTTGGTTCCGTTTCGGGGGCTTTTCGCTTTGTACCATGCTGTTCAATACCCATCATTGCAGCAGCCTGCATGCACTGGGCCATATTGCGTCCTGTGGTGAATTTTCAGCATTTAGAGTTGGATATGCTAGCGGTCCGGCTTACCATTTGGGAGTTGCATTTGCAACCAGATGGGTTCGACATCGTGAGCCAAGACGAGTCTCACTAAAGCCTGTACATCTGTCTTGCTATGCTTGATCATCTCAGCCAAGAGGTATCGCTAGGTTCGGTTAGTTGAGGGGGGTTAAAATGGAATGTTGGGTCGAAACATACCTTTTCTTGATCGTTGAACGGCGGCTCCATATCGTGGTCTTCTCACAAGTAGTGCCAGTGGGCATCAGTTTTCAATATATGCCAAGAGGCAAAATTCGATGTGAGTGTTGGTCAAGTCTCGGTAGCGAGTGAAAGTGAAGTCCCATCAGTCCAGAATCGTCCTTGCAGAGTAAATCTCGTCTCCAGTCGCTCGTTCTGATGGTTTCATCGAAGGACTGATGGCAACGCGAGGGTTAACAGCGGAGTTTGTGAAATCTTGTTAAATATCACACTGGCTGGCCCACGATATAGCCTATCGATAGTCCCAACCAACTGGCTTGAAGACGTCGGGTACGACGAAAGGAAGCGACTGGTCCAGGGTCCCGCGGTACATGTGAGAGCAGGTGGATGAAGAAGCGAAGGTGTCTGCTTCTGGCCCGACGGGGGGACACAAAATCCGAGTGAATATGATTTCTCTTTGTCGTAGCGTGCGAAGTCAATGGGAGAAAAGGTTTACTGAGGGCTCCGGGGTAAAGTCAGATGTTGTGAGAATATCTCATCAGATGTAGTGAGATTTCCTTTTGTAGTGCGATTTCGACCAAGTGTCTAGTCTATTCTCAGGCCGAGTGAGACCTGGCTGCCGTCAAGTTCTTTATAGGGAGAAAGATGCCCTTAGAGAGATTATATCGAGGACGAAAGATGTTGGTTTGGGTGACGACCAGAACACGGTTTGTTTTGTAAAGTTAATGCCAATAAAAAAGAGTGGTGGTGAATATAAGTTTTGGTGACGCCCGTGCCGACGAAACAGAGATGTCAATGGCAATGGCAGTGTCAGATCCTGGATGCCTCCTATAAGGCAGACAAGACAGCGGCAGAGATGAGATGAGCTACCCAATTCGAAACCACCAAATCGATCAATCGGCAGATTCAAGTACCTCATCAGCTTGTATTCTACTGAAGATACCAGCGAGATCATAACACGGGAGTGGCCGAGGAAGCGATGCACAAGATCCAATGCGATCCAGCACCTTCATCTCGTTATCCCCTGGTGAGATGCGATGTGATGCGATGCGATGCGATGTAATGGGAGGGACTGTGCTGTGCATGTACATGTGCGTGTGCGTGTGCGCGTGTTGCGTTGCACAGCTTGAGCCGATTCCTGGATCTGGAAATCCTCCTATCCATGGCCACCAATTTGGGTGCCATTGGTAATAGAAGTCAAGTCAAGCTGACAACCAGAAGTCGATTGATTGATCGAATGCATTGAGAGGCCTCTAAATGTCTCAGTTTGAGTGCTCCAATTTGTCTATGGTCCCTGTTTCTTTAATGACTGTGACCCTGCTATTGCTGCACTCACTCACTCACTCATCGGACAAAAAATAGACGGGATGCATCAAGACGGGTCTCGAGAGGATTCAGGAACCAATCCCGCTAGAAGCTGAGGGCGCCTGACTCGGAGTAGGGGCTTATCGAGGGCCTCTTACACATGCGTAGACTCATATTTCATGTCCCGTGCTCACAGGCTCAGCCCATCGATACACACCAACATGGATTTCTCGATATTCCATTGGCTTCTCGCGTATGCGACTGCAGCCGTATTCCATGTTCATGTCCATGATGGGTGGCAACCAACCAACCAAGGACAAGTTCAGCCTGGTTTGGTTTGGTTTGATTTATTTGTGCAACTGCAAGGCAATGTCAGCGACTAACGTATCTATTAACAAGAGTTGCCTAGCTAGGTATTTACCGTCAGGGTTGGGCAAGGGGCTGTTGGTGCAACTTGGAGAGATGGGTTGAGGCTTATTGGCCAGTTGGCGACGGCACCTTGGTTTCAGGCCATGATCCCGCGAGTTTGTTTTGTTTTCTCTTTGTTCGCAGTAAAGAGAAGAATGACTGGTCATTGGTTTGGTTGTCGACTCGTCGTATTTCGCAAGCGTAGCACTGGCCAAGTGTTCGTCAAGACTTCCAATGGGGTTCTTTGGAGGGGTAGATCTCCATCTCACTGTCCAAGTCCAAGTCCAAGCCCAAAGGCTTCAGTTCAATATTCAAGTAATGAATGGTTCATTGTTATATAAAAAAGAGTAAACAAGGCATAAAATAAATACGTTGGACTAGAGAGTACATCTCCCTTTTTATAATCAAGTCCAGCCACGGCGTAGATCTTGCCAGCAGGCATTTGATGCACAATGAGCTGGCAACATCTGACTGGGCCTATTCGGAATAAGGAATAGAGCCCTATACTGCACGCTCGTTGAGGAGCTACTAAGGCAAATCAATTGCATCATAAAGCATAAAAGAATAGAAATTAATAAATATTTAGTTTATTAAGACAATCTCATCTTCAATTGGCCTTGGTATTGATAGCGGTTTGTACGAAACATAAACTGCTCCATCCATACCCATGGAATGACCCATCGGATCGTTCCGATGAGGCCATCAAGATCAAGGCCTCCACGATATAATCTAACTTAATCTCCTTCTTTCATGTTTGATGAAAAGCTTGATAAACATTGTTTCATCTCCATCATGCAACGTATTGCATTGAGAACTAGGCACGTGATACAATCTCTTCCACCAAAAATTAACCAGCAATTTCGTCATCGCTCGTCCTCGATCTATCTCACAGCTTTAATGTCTACAACATCGAAACCTCGCGTAGCTGTGCTATATCAGAGCCTCGATCCTCCAATTATCGATGGAATCCAGAAGCCAAAGAAACCGGGAGGTGCGTGGTTCATTCACTTCTTTGACTCTGTTAGCCTAACTGTATTTCTAGGGTACATGGACTCGGGCGCCGATATCGCCTATAACTTGAGTCTATCTCCAAACGTCCATGTTTTATACCCTCACAATGGCCCCAAACCAGATCAACAAGTTGGATGGTCGTTTCCCGACACCGAGGAGGGCATCTTACAGGCTGTCGAGAAAGGCGCAACTCACATATGGGCTAACACTATTCTCTTCTCAGCGCATCCTCTTCAGGTATCGGCACGTCTTGCTGAGTACCAAGATAGCATCAGGATCGTGGGGCAAGGTCCATTGATCGTCGAAAAGTACGACGACAAGGAATTCGTTAACGATTTACTACGGAAACTCGGTGGGTTTACCATGCCACGTTCATGGACTATACATGAGAGCCCAGACATTGAGCTGAGTTTTGAGAAACTTAACCTCCCTTTCCCAGTTGTGGCAAAGCCTATTCGTGGGCGTGGCAGCCATGGCGTTCGCGTCTGTCGCAACTTACAGGACCTTGTCAATCATGCGCAAGCTTTATTCAAAGAGTCACCGGCGAACTTATTGGAAGAATATCTTTCAGGCGAAGAGGCGACAGTTACGGTGATGCCGCCTACCTCGAGCAAAGGGGGAT
This sequence comes from Fusarium sp. NRRL 53497, assembly GCA_013184445.1. Taxonomy (NCBI): domain Eukaryota; kingdom Fungi; phylum Ascomycota; class Sordariomycetes; order Hypocreales; family Nectriaceae; genus Fusarium; species Fusarium sp. NRRL 53497. The sequence goes on from JABCJZ010000109.1 coordinate 65,700, forward strand.
ACTGGGCGTTGCCTGTTGTTACGCGCTTCAACCATATCGATGGTGTTGCCCCATACAACGGTGCTGTCGCAGTCACAGCAAACTCACGAGCTATAACCTCTGCTAAGAGCAACGAGCCTGCCTACAAAGAAGTGGCAGAGGAATGCGAGAGGGCGGCACAAGAGTTGGCAGTGACGGCGCCGATTCGAATTGATGTCCGCAGATTCAAGGACTCGGCCGACTCCAAGTTTGCTCTATTTGATGTGAACATGAAACCGGTTTGTGTGTCTCTTCCCAAAGCGCTGAAGAGTGGCTGATGACTTTCGTTTGCAGAACATGACAGGCCCTGGTCGGCCTGTGCGTGAGGATCAAGCAAGTCTCACATTGTTGGCTGCAGAGGCACTAGGTTGGGACTACCAAGAGCTACTGAGACGCGTATTGGATACGTCGTCAACGTTGAGGACGCTCAGAGATTTGAAGCCTCGAAAATTGGCATGAATTGATGTCTAATGATAATGAAAATTACCTCTCATTCAGAGTTAGATATCAAACGTTGTTTGCGGTGGCTTACTATGAGCTGCATACAACTGGAGGACTAGCAACCTAATGATTCCGCGCGCAGTTGCCTCGGTCGGGCCGTTTTCTTTTTGTGTCGGACATTCGGGGGCATAAAATTCCGACTAAACATGCTGCTTGCTATGGACCTTAATTGCCTTGTCTTCAAGGGCCCTTTGACCTGGTCGGAATGAGCTTTCTCGACTCGAATTGACTTCGTCCCTCCCATCGTCCTTTGTAATCGTCGATGCACGGTCTCGATGTGCCCTGTCTTCTTTGTTTTGCCCCGTCGCATTTCCTCGTGACCGCTTAACCCCGGATTTGGCCTTCATCAAGTCACCTCTCTGCTTCATCCCCCATAAGCTACCTACCTATCCGTACAGTAAATGCGCCTGGCCTGGGACATACCCGCTCCACCACGCCCACGTTCACACTCCACCATTTGCTGTCTTGGGAAGAACCATTCCTCGCGCTCGCATTGACCTCTCGACACGTCTTCCTGCTTCGCGACAGCGACAGTACAGCACAGTACCTGCGATCAACCCAGAGACTACCTACCTACCCACGCTCCAAACCTCGGCCTTTGTGCTATTGCTCCTGATGTACTAATGGAGGATGACGAGTATACGACCAGCAAAATGGAGGAAATCAAGCTCGAGGAGAGCGCAAACGGCGCGCAGTTGAAGCAGGACGAGAGAACTCCCATGTCGGTCACGAATGGCGATCATGGAGGCTCCCAATCGCCTACCACCTCTCAGGATGGCATCAAGTCGCGCAGTGAAAGCGCAGACACACCGAGCTCAAACAGGCCCTCAAAACTCTCCCGAAAGGCTTCTCAGAAGTTAGCCGCCAGTCGCGAACCCGTCCTTTTCGATCACCTCCCCGATATGACCGCCGAGTCTTGTAATTTCTTTCAGCTCATTCCCGATTGCCTTTACGGCTCAAAGCACCTTGGATCAACAGATAACGACAGCTTGGACTGCGAGTGTCGGGAAGAGTGGCGTATGTGGCCCATACTAACCGTGACGGCCTGGTATCATGCTAACTTTTTTCTACAGACAATGGCGAGAACATTGCTTGTGGCGAGGACTCCGACTGCATCAATCGAGCGACAAAAATGGAATGTAGCGCTGAGGCTGGAAATTGCGCAGGGGGCTGTCAGAATCAGCGGTTCCAGCGCAAAGAGTACGCCAACGTTTCCGTCATCAAAACCGAAAAGAAGGGTTTTGGACTACGTGCCGATTCGGATCTACAACCCAACGACTTTGTTTTTGAGTACATTGGCGAGGTTATCAATGAGCCTACATTTCGTCGTCGAATGATCCAGTACGATGAAGAGGGCATTAAGCACTTTTACTTCATGTCGCTGAACAAGAGCGAGTTTGTGGATGCAACGAAAAAGGGCAATTATGGTCGCTTCTGCAATCACTCTTGCAACCCCAACTGCTATGTTGATAAGTGGGTGGTTGGTGACAAGCTTCGCATGGGCATCTTTGCTTCACGCAAAATTCAATCCGGAGAAGAGTTGGTGTTTAACTACAATGTTGACCGATATGGTGCCGACCCCCAACCCTGCTACTGCGGGGAACCCAACTGCGTGGGATTCATTGGAGGCAAAACACAAACTGAGCGAGCGACCAAGTTGCCAGCAGCAACTGTTGAGGCGCTGGGTATCGACGGAGGTGATGGCTGGGATACTTCTGTGGCAAAGAAGCCTCGGAAGAAGAAGCCGGACGAGGATGACGAGGAGTATGTCAACAGTATACCGTCGCGCAGTCTCAACGAAGACGATGCCCGGAAGGTTATGGCTGCCCTCATGCAGTGCAAGGAGAAATGGATTGCGGTTAAGCTTCTGGACCGTATTCTGCGGTGCGACGAGGAGCGTGTCATTCACTGTGTTATGCGAATGCACGCTTACCAAATCCTCAAGACAACGCTCAACACATTTATCGAGGATCACAACGTTGTCCTTCAAGTCTTGGACATCCTCGACAAATTCCCCCGTCTAACAAGGAACAAGATCCAGGACTCCAAGATCGAGGCAACGATTGAGGGCTTGACACGATCCGAGCATGAGGACGTGGCATCAAAGTCCAAATACCTTCTCGACGAGTGGAGTAAGTTGGAGGTGGCGTACCGAATTCGGCGACGTAAATTTGACCCGAATGCACCAGCTGCAAACTCATTTGAGGAGCGTCGTGGAGCAGGTCGAGAAGAGGAGGCAGTGCAATCTTCCAAGACAGCATCACCACAGACCATTGACGCACCGAAAGGTCCTCGAAACAGCATGCCTCAGAGGAATGTTGCCTTCTTTCAGAATAACGGAGGACGCCCTCGGAGGCCCCCATTTAACTCTGGCCTTCCTCAAGGATGGTTCACCGCCAAGGACGCTGCAGGTAACACTTACTTTTATAATAAGCAAGGCGCCACTACTTGGCAACGTCCTACGCAACCCAGCACAGAACCTGCTGTGAAGACACCATCCAAGGCTATGAAGGAGCAATTGGCAATTCAAAGCATCATTAACCAAGTTACTGAAAAGGGGACACCTAAACATACTTCGGTCTCGACCCCCAAGGCGGCAGAAACGCCACCCAAGGAGGTGAAGCAGGAGAAATGGCGATCCCTTCCAGTTGAAAAACAGATGAAGATATACGAGAACACAGTGAGTTGCATTCAAGTGCGGCATTGAATCTTGCTAACAGGATACTAGATGTTCCCCCATATCAAACATGTCCTCGACAAATTCCATCACAAACTTCCTAAGGAGGAGCTGAAGCGCTTTGGCAAGGAGATAGCTAAGAAGCTTGTCTCATCTGACTATAAAAACAACCGAGTTGGCGATCCCAGTACACCACTCAGTGAAAAGCAAGCGAGGAAGATGAAGAGCTATGTTAAGGACTTCTTGGACCGTGCTGTTAAGAAATTCGGCGATCAGCAGCAACAGAGGACGGGCGAGAATCCAGATACCCAGATGAAGGATGATCAAGGACCCAGTGCTGCAGGAAGTAGTGCTGGGTCTGTCGCTGGTGGATTGGATGGCACTCCGTTGGTCAAGGTTAATGGGACTCCGGCGGATGGTGTAGACGCTGCTGCGGTGTCGGACAATGAGGGCAGTGGTTCTTTGGGAAGCCCGGATCGTAAGCGAAAGAGGGAAGCGGACGCTGAAGGTTCGCTATCAATCTCTCCCCCTGATGGGCCAAACATGAAGAGGTTAAGAGAGGATGAGATGGATGCGCCCAGCCCACCTCCTCCTCCACCGCCACCTCCGCAGTCATCCATGGAGGGAGTTGTTACTGCTGAACAGCAGGCCCTTCGTGAGCAGGAGGAGGCATTAATGAGGGAGAACGAGGAGGCTCAGAGGCTTGAAGATGAGGCCAACCATACAAAGGATCTGGAGGTGGCTACTAGAGACGCTGAAAAGGGGCTGCAGGATGCTTCCAACGATATATCTCGCCTGAACCGAGGGCCTGGGTCACAGGAGATGTCAGCTTGAGACACAAACGAAGGGAATTACAAAACAGGAGTTGCTAAGCCCCCCAGCATCGCAGTCTACGGATAGGAGCACTAATGGAGCTTGGTCGGGACATAATCACACTTGCATTTCGGGAGTTTAAGGGCCAATACCAGGCGCACTGTACCATTACTATATAAACGGCCAACGGCCTGTACGTTTTTTGGACCCTGTTTTGAACGGGTAGTCCGAGGGGCAATTGGTTACATTATTATCCGGGGCTTGCTTCTCGAACCACCGGTTAGCAAAGACATTTCTTGGCGTTGGGGGGCTATATTGACCTCTGATGTTAATTCATACCATTTGGTGTTTCTGAGAGTCATGTTTTAGGGTGCATTATTGGCGTTTAGGTGTAGGAAAACGAGGTCTTTCAGCTATGGAAATGTTTGCTGGGGAAATAGACAGATGATGAATTTGGAGATACCCTTGACAATACACCGACTTCAACGATATGTCATATCATTGAAATTCGTACAATGTTTCTATGCCTCCCTAAACTTGATACCTATGACACCAGACGCCAGTAATGCTGTTTCTATCCATAGATTACACCATCTCAGTCCTCGTCGTCAGATGAATCATCACCCTTCCTCCTCTTCTTCCCTACCACCGGAGAAATATCCTCTTTCCTCTTGAAAACAAAGCTCCTCGACGCTCTCTCCTCACCCCTCCATCCACTCTCGCTCACCTCACCCTTGGCATTCCTCACAACACCGAGCGTACGCGCATGCTTATACCCGGGGTATGCGCGGGCCTGGAACCGGAAACTGCGCTCAACCTGTAGACCAGCGTGACGAGCCAGATCACGAACGTTCCAGAGCGTGTAAGGCTCACCCTCAAAGAGTGTGATGACGACGGCAGCGTCCGGGGCAAGTGCGGGAATGGCGCGCTCGAAGAAGGACACGAGAAGGGATTGGTTATAACGGACTTGACGGTTCACATCTGTGGACTTGCCGCCGACGTGGGGGAAATTGAAGATGATGCGGTCGAAAGGAGTACGCGTGAGGGAGTTAGGTAGCTTAGTGGCATCGATGTTGTAGAGGAGTTTGTTGTTGGGAGTGAGGTTTCGCTTGGGTTTCGGTGGTGCATCTGGATCGTCCGAGTCGTAGTAGTCGTCTTCCTCGCTGTCGCTTTCGCCATTGGAGTCCTCTTCTTCGCTCTGGTTATCCTCTTCGTTTTCGCCGGATTCTGTTTCTTTTTCAGATGTCTCTTTATCCTCCTTGGAGGCCTTGTTGGTCTTGGGAGCGTCGCCGTTGATCACGGCAATGTTGTCTTCGACGTGGGGGTACTTTGCCAGCAATTCGTCGGCATCCTTCTCCAGAACCGTCGCAGTAACATTTGCGCAGCCATGTCGTTGAATAATAGACGCTGCGAAACTCAAATCACCTTCACCAACGAGGAGTATACGGTGGTGAGGCTCAAAGGGTATCGTGGGCGTCTCGTCACTCTGGCGCTGTTGCTTGCCTTTAGCCTTCTTCTTCTTCGCAGGTGGGGCAATGGTTGGTTTCTTCTTGTCGACTTTGTCCTGCTGAGGCTGTTTCCTGGGCCGTGAATTGGGACGTGCATTCGGCGCATTCTGATGCGACAGCTTCCGTTTCTTGGCCATGGTGATTTGAAAGATTGAGGCTCTGTCACGACGTCACGTCACAGAGGAGATGGTTGGTTGAAGCCGATCTAAGTGACGGGACTGACTTACCTTACTTTTTTTTTTCCTCTTGAAAGGTACGTACCGGATCTATGTGTGGGGATTGCTTGATTGGCTGATAAGGCAGCCGCACCGTTTGCTTTAGTTCCCGGGAGCATCCATGGGTTGGGCTGACTCCAGCACGAGGCGAGACTGGGAAATGCGGGGCTGAATGTGAGTTTATTACGGAGTACAGAAGTGATAAGTGTCTAGGGTGAGAGGTCATGAAAGGACGAAAATGGGCGTTATTGGATGAGAGACTCAATATGATACAGTGTTATAAGGCTTTTACTATTAGTGTATACATATTTCTGTGACCTTATTTTATATATTCCGATATTCATTAAGTTTCCCATCGCTAATAACGTATCGTTGTTTATTTGAATGCTATCTTAGTAAATGGTGATACCTAAAAACCAACATTTGCTATTTGTCTGAGACGCCACCACACAATCACTGGAAAATGCTTATCACGCAATATATTCTATGTAGTGAAGCACAGATCCTATTAACTTTGGAGATCCGCGAATGAATCGTGGTGTCTGTGTCCGAGGTGGGCTGAAGACAGAGACCAATAACACCAAGCTGACAGTGCCACAAGCTATGAATATGGAATTGACAGTGACAAGCAGTTGCATCACGCCAAGATAATGGCAAACGCATGAATAACAAACAATATCTATCTACCTTATCCAGTGCAGTAACAATAAAATACCGTTGGTTATCCGAAACTCCGAAGGCCGTGTCACAACTAGTGGCGTGTGCCGATGCCCTGTCAACAAGGAAAAGTGAGGCTCCACAACCAAGTAACGGGATGAGAAAACAGCTGTTACAAACGTACGGACGAACCGTGGTGGGTGCAGTGATTTTTTATTGATCAAGTGCAACTCTTGTTAACGTTCTCGTGCTTCCGAGCAGATTCAGTAACCCCGATCTCGTGCGAGTGGAAGAGTCATGGGCCAAGGGGCCCCAAATTATGGAACATCATTCGATTATCTCCATGTCCAGGTTGAACCTGATGTTCTGACCATCTAAGGTATGTACTGTTGTTCGTTGCATTGCCTGGTTGACTTTGCATTGAATGGAAAGCTCTGCAAATTGACTCACAGTAAAAAGTGTGAAGGAAAATATCCGGTTGCATTGTCTAGTCTAAGCTATGCAACGCAGTCATTGACTTGCCTACTCACAATAAAAATGAACTCAACTCTACAGCCTACAATAGAGTCAAGCCTCATATCGAGAGAATCCGGAGTGCTCCTTGCAGAATGCTTTCGCATCGACAGGGGTCACGGAGCCGCGGTGAACGGAAAATCAAGGGTACCGGGCCAATCATTGAACTCAGAACTGTCTTGATAGAGCCCGAAACGGCTTAGAGTGTTATGGATGGGCGTGGCTGGCCGAATCTCAGTGATCAGGGGTGTATAATTTCTGAGGGCTTTAGCAGACTCTACAGCGGTCTGCAGCGCACTTACAGTGGCAGACAGATCCGCCCCCGCTTTTATTGGCTTGTTTGGCGCATTGGATTCACCTGTTTGGGTCATACTGCTGGGGACCGGTATTATTGGAAAAAAAGGGACTCGAAGCGCTTCTCCGTCTCATTCATTACTTTAGAACCTCCTTCATATTCACGACTTCCACCACTTGACACGCCGGCTGATCACTCTTCTTGTCATTCTCAACGTGGTCTTGAGCTTGTCAAACTCACGGACTAGTCAATTATTGCTACAGCTGCTGTATTGTTGGCGCTGTTGCGTTGCAGTTGCGGTCACTGGCAGACTGGCAAAAACTTCTGATCTACCTACTTATCTATACGTACCTGAACCTTACCTCGCAGGCTCACACCTCTCAGATTCAGATTCAGATTCCTCCACTGTCACTTGCAACCTTCAACCGTAATCATCTCTTCCTTTTCTTCTACAACAGCGCGCCTTGCTTTTGATATCTTTCCCCCGTCAAAGCCAGCAGCTACCTGTTACTCTTTGTTCACCGCGTCTCTGCAAAGAACAAGCTCTTTGATCGCGCCAAAAGTCACGTATGGCCTCTGCGCTCTCTTTCATTACCTTGCCTTAAGGTACCTCACTCCCCCCTGTCACTGGCGCGTGGCACATTCTCACCTTTAACCTCCAGAAAAAGCTGGTACCCGGCCCGCTACTTTACTTTACTTTGCTTTGCTCTGCGTTACTTCACCTCACTTCACCCCCATACCAACACCACCATTCGCCTTTTCCCTTCACCTCTAGCTACATGATCCATCGTACTCGTCATGCCTGAGAACGATTCTCCCGCAAGGGAACCTTCCAACCGTGGCCGTGGCCGCGGTGGGAGAGGTCGTGGCGGACGAGGTAGAGGTGGTGGTAGAGGTGGCTCTACAGCCGCTTTATCCAAGGCGGCTACTGCAAAGGCTGGCCGCGGCGGCTCACGAAGAGGTCGAGCAAAGAACTTTTCGGATTCGCGTGTCCAAGCTGCTTATGAGCGTCAACGGCATCTCAAGGCCAATTATCAAGCTGTTGCCCACGCGCTTAAGCCCGCTCTACAAGAGCTTGCTGAACGCACTGTTGATGATGCTCTCCAAAACCCGGACAAGTATAAACATGTTCGGGAATTCATACCCGTCATGCAGGAGCTCCAGGCCAACCTCCAGGCCAAACTCGCTGAGCACAAGCGTCGTCTGGATAGAGACATGGAGCTCGCTGAGCATTTGTATCAAGCCGACAATTATGTCGCCGAACAGGAGTACATGGTATGTCGCTTTCCATTCCCCTCTGACGTGACCCTGTTCCCGTCTCTGAGATTTCTATGAGGCTCTTGGTAATTTACTGACACAACACCCCACAGAACGGTTTTGAGGAGATTGAGGAACAGTTCTACGAATCACAAGAGAACCGTGCTCGAATTCTCAATTCGATGTATGACAAGGACCTTCCTGTTGATGTAAGTCAAAATTTTATTCAAACCTTTCATCCCTACTTTGCGTTTTTCCATCACTTGCATTCCCCAACTTACTATCTGCCTATTGCGGTAATTGGGGGCGTAATGGCTGACGCATATAATACAGATTGCCGATGAGCAGTATGAATACAGAGTCATCTCCGATGACCACTTTGACGAAGAATTTGGACTCTACGAGTGCTACCAAGATGGCCACCTCGTTCCCTATCCTTCTCGTGTCCCAGGAACAGCCATGTGGCAGAAGGGACGCGATAACGAAGCGGCTGCTACCGCTGCAGTCACCACCGCTGCTGCTGCCCCAACCAAGGGCGGCCGTGGACGAGGCCGTGGTGCTAATAAGCGCAGAGCCCAAGAGCAACCTGATGGCCAACCCACTCCCAAGAAGAACACCAGGAGCAACGCTGACGATGGCCCTCACGCTGCCCCTGCTCCCGCCAAGGGTCTTCTCGCTTCCGCTGCTGAAGTTGAGGCGACACCTGAGGGTACACCAGCTGAGTCAGACTCAACGCCAGCATCTCCAGAGCCTCCCGCTTTCGTCAACGGCATTACGCCTGCGGCTATTGCTCGGGCTCAAAGCAAACTGCCTGCTCGTGAGAGAAGTCCTCCACTACCAAAGAACATGGGAGACACAGACGAGCACGGTTGCCGGATGTACAACCAGAAACCATCCATGCGAGAGAAGGGCATTAACAGTCGCCTTCTCTGTCCTCGTCCGTTTGAGTTTGAGGATTGGGAGATTGGCTTCAGAGACTCCATGAATGACGCCAGCAAGGGCCATACCCATGCAAAGCGTGGCAAGTATCTCAACACTCCCAACAGCAATGGCCTTCACATCGATCATTGGTGTAACGGCTACGACTTTTCAGCCACAGTCCCTGAAGACTTTGACCAAGATGTGGTGAAGCGCTATGGTGTGCACCCTAGGTATGGCATCATCTTGAGAGATGCACCTGCTCCTGAGGCTGTCAAGACTCCACACGTCATGCCAGGAAAGCCTGTTGTCTACATTGCCAACCCTTCGGGTCGAGTTGCTCATGCCTCGCGATCTTTCCTCAAGACTACCAACCACCGCCGCTCGGAGGATAACCCGTATCGCGCTAAGGTCGGAGCTTCGATGAGGCGATTTTGCAAACTTGACGAGGTCGATCCCGATGAAATCTCCATCTCTGAGTATGTCCCTTCTGAAGAGGAGCTGCGAAGCAAATCGTTGGGCACTGCTATTAAAGAGCTTGAAGCCAGACCTGTTGTCAGCCGAGCGCCATCTGAACCGCAAGAGTCAGAGGTCGAAGAACCAGTGGCCGAAGAAGAGAATACAGCAGTTCCTCAGCCTGAGGCCGGATTCACCGACCTTGCTGTCCTCGCCTATGCCGGTGCTTTCCTCGAGAGTGAAGAGTCGAACAAGGCTCCCAAGCCCGCACCCAAGCCGGCTCGCTACGACGCTATTCGCGATGTTTTCACCGACTCGAAGCCCGCACCCGCTCCCGAGCCCGACACCAGTTCCAGTGTTGGCCTCGATGTTCTGGCTGCCCTGAGCAATGTTGTGAGCACATCTAATGAGTTTGCTCTCGTCCAAGAGCCGGAACAAGTATACGATGTAGCTCCAGCGCCTCAGCATGATATGAGCTACGAGCCAGTCCCTATGCCTGAAGCACCTCCTATGATTGAGCCCTACGGTACTCAAGAACCAACAGTCTACCGTGACGCCATGATGAACGGCATGGGACCCGCCCCTATTTCATCACATGGAATGCATGAGCATGGTACTCGAAGCTCAATTGCCCAGACCAATGAGCTCCCGCCTGTCACCCCAAGCCAGGCTCCCATCGACCCTCGATACAATCCCAACCCTGTCGAGGTTCCTCAAGGGTACATGCATCAGCCCCACGCACAGATGCCAATGCAACCAAGCGGCTCAGTGCATGGTCACCCTGAAGAGGCCATAGCCTATCCACCTATCCAGGAACACGCCGTGCCACAGCATCCGTCAGTACGACACTCAGACTACCCTCCTCACCCTCACTCTCACTCTCACCCTCCTCCTCAAGGCCCTCCAGTTCAGGAGCCGGGGGCATACCTGTCACATAGCAGTTACCCGAACCCAGATCACCGTGATGCTCACATGGCCGCCGGCCGTCCTATCGATCCGGGATACTCCCCACGCCATAGCATTTACGGGGCCCCCGAATCAAGCTACTCTCGCGCATACTGGTCACAACCTCCTCCTCCAGGACCGCCGCTTCCCGGACCTCCAAATGCTCCTCCCGGATCGGTACCAGGCCCTGTATCTTCTCACTACTCATCCCCAGCTCCCCCTCCTGCGAGGGTTCCGTTTTCTCACAATGGAAGCGCCGAGCCTTTACCGCCTCTGCGACCTTCACGGGGACGCAACCAGTCTCTTCAGGATGAGACCCTTCTGGAACCTAGCTTGCGGTCCTCCGGTTCTTACTATCCTCCCGGCCCTCCTCGTGCTTATCACCGAGGTTATCCTGGCCCCGAGCCACATGGGCAACCGCCGCTTCAGCCTATTGCGACAGACCGAATTCTGCCAAACCCGCAGACTGCTGGGCAAGGTTACATGACCTCGCCTCATCAAGGCTACGCCCATCAAGTACTATCTCCAACGTATGCGAACCCCCCTCCTATGCCTCCGCACATGGCTCAAAGCCCCCAAGACAATCCTCAGGGTCTTCCCAATTCGGTCCATCGTCATCGGTCTACCCCTTCAGGGTCGTCTGATGCAGGGAACAAGTATCGAAAGCTTCAACCCGCCCCCGTTCCCGCGCACCGAGCGTGGCCGAATAAGCCCGAGCTGAAGACCATCCCTTACGATCACAAGGAAACCGGGTCCGCCGCCGCACTGCCCAGTTCGGGCCCGACCCAGATCAGAGGATGGAGCGTAAACCAAACACGCAAGCGAAGCGGGAAAGAAAGGGGCGAGCCTGGCCAAGATCGAGAAGACTCGCGATAGAATGGTGATGACTCTTCTTCAAAGGCAGATGAGAAAACTGGGCCTGCGCGTCCTTACAAGTCCGTCCGATTCGCCGAGCCTGCTGTTGGCCCCCCGTCCACTGGACAGAAATCGAACAAGCGCAAGCATTCTGATACGCACTCAGATGGAGATGTTGTGGAACTCGAGTCTTCAGTGGAGAAGCCTGCTAAGAAGGCCAAGAAGGATGACGGAGTCGTGGTAATTGACCAGGATGATAATCCGCACAAGCGACGACTGCGCGCTAGAAAGCCCAAGACTACCGAGGCTGAACCTACTGTACCCAAGGCTGAGCCCGCAAAGAAAAGGCCCAGAGTGATGCAATCAAGCAAGAGCAAGGCTGTCGAGAGGAAGACTGCCAAGACCGAGGGCGCCGACACCGCTCAGACGAAACTCGCAACTGCAGCCAGGAAAAGAATCAAGCTTATCTGAACCGGCCCTTCTAAGAGTGCGGATGTCCAAGCCGCAGGCTCTACTACTTCCAACGACAAATCCTCGAATGGAGAGCTTCCAGTCAAGGATGAATCTTCTGATGATATCAAAATCATTAAGAGTCAGCGAGCAGTCATCACTATTGACAGCACTGACGAGAGTTCCTTGTAGAACTGCATACCGGAGGCAGAGAGGGTATTTCCTCAGTGACAGCTGAAACGCATGCCTACTATTTCTTCCCCATTACTACCGCAGCACAGCTGCTACGATACCCAAAACCTATCTTATACCCCAAAAATTCGGTCTTACCGTAGACTGATTTAATCGTTTCCGATGAGGGCACATATATACCCTCTTATTCGCATCGGCGGCGTTAGGCAAGCATGCCCCCTGGACATATAGGGGCCGAATCATCTGCATTGTGTTCTTCTGACTTTATATTCTGCATTGGCTGTCGACTTGCTATATGAAATGAGTGCAAACTGGACGCGACTTGTCATTGAAACATTGATCGCAGTTCCACTGATGGCACCATTCATGATTTTTGGAAGGGAAACACAGGGATACAAAAAGTGTCAAGACAATGTAGAGATGCGACATGTATATTAGCTAGGTCTGCGCACCTTAGTTGGCAGCTCAATAAAGACAAATAGCTGAAAATCTTGTACCATGATGAGTGACCGCATTGATGCACCGTAACCGTGTGACCTGTCTTATGAGCTCGATAATTTTCATCTTGTGTGAATCAGGCAGTGATACAAACAAATATTGATTGCTACGTCAAATCTTTTAGGCTTCCTTAGATCCCATGCGCGAGGAGTCTTCTTATTTAGTGTACAAAGGTATCATCTATCCCCAAGTCCTTCATCCCCTTAGCTAGAGCCCTCTATATCGACCTTCGATATCGGATCAAATTAAAGGATGAGCGAAACTGTTAACCTCCCCTCCTGTTCTGTCCAAGTTCTTACAAATCGTTGCGACAAGTCCTTTCTAAATGCATGTCAGCAATATGGCGTGTCTACTGCTTTGTCTCCGAGGCACTGGGATTCGCTGTTGTCTCTTGAGCAGGTTGCTCAGCCGTAGATTGTGTCGCCTGCTCCTGAACAGGCTGCTGAGGCACCTGCACGGCATTGAACTGCTGTGTAGGATCGGGGAGGGGGCTGTCGGGCATGGCGAGAAGGTTGCCATTCTGGGGAAGGCCACCGTGAATCATTATAGGGTTGTTGTGGTGAGGCAAGGCGCCCATGACGGTTGGGTCGATGCCCATAGGTAGAGCATCCATACCACCGCCAAGCATCATAGGCGCACCACCATTCGGAACAGTGTGGTCGGTGAGTTGCGATGCCCCGAGCGACCCCTCTGGATGGAGAGGGTACATAAGCGCCTCCATGGTGGTACCGTCAAAGACGACCATGTTCTGGATAGGCTGCTGGGTTTGTCCGAGGACGTTGATGACGTCTTGGGCGAGTTGTCCACCAAGGATGGCGGCGACGGGGGAGACTTCGCTGACAAGATTCTGAAGAAAGCTGCGCAGAAATTCGGAACGGAGGGTTTCGCTGGGGAGACCAAGAGCCTTGTGTTTCTGAGTGGCAATCTGCGTGAACAGCTTAAGATCATCGCGATTGCTTGGGACTCGACCATTCTGGATCTGCATGAACTCCCAGAGGGCGCGGAGACAAGACAGGGTAGGGGTAACGCTCTTGAGTCGTCGTTTGGATTGGGTATACTCGGTAGGAAGGACAGCGACGTCGCTGGCGAGGAACCATGTAGAGTAGAGCTCGCGTTTGGTGACAGACTCAACTGTCTTGGGGCCCTCTTTGCGAGTCTGAACGTCGACGATGGTGCGTGTACGACTCTCTGGGCCGGTGGAGGTGGATACGTTTCCGAGGTCGCGCTGGATGACATAGTCATGTTCAATGAGATCGCTGAAGATGAAGCCATAAAGACCATGGCAACCAGCAGCATAGAAAGCCTTCAAGTTTAGGCGTGTGGCGGTGTTAATGATGTTGAATGACTCGGGGTCAAGATCAGTCGCGATGACAATGTCGTAGGCAGCAAAATAGCTTGGCCCTTTAGTCTTGACGCCTTCTGTGTCGACGTGAATGCGAACACGAGGGTTGAGCTTCTGAAGGGCGGCGCTGGCAACCTGAGCGCGATTTTGTCCGAGAACATCCTCACCATTAGGGAGGAAGAACTGGGCGCCTCGGTCGGCTTCGGTGACAGTAGCACTGTCTAGGAGAGTGAGAGAGCCAACACCAGCAAGGACAAGGTTCTTTGCGATCTCGTTGGCGAGAGCCTTGATGGTGATGAGTAGAATGTTTGCGCTTTGGATCTTTGCCTGGGCGGCCATGCCCCAGAGGCGGATTTGACGGTCATAGAGAGCGACCTCATCTGGCGCATGTTAGAGCTGGTGTCTTGAGGGGATGCGATTCACGGGCGCAAAACTTACCAGCGCTGACAGTAGCAGGAGGGGCGACTGGAAGATTGAAACTATTTTGACCATTTGGTAGACCCATTCCAGGTTGCAGCATGAATGAAGGGTCAGCCATGGGCATCTGTATAGCCATCATGGAGGGGTCTGCCATGAGTGAGGGATCGGCCAACAAGCTCAAAGCCTCAGGGTTCATGGGGTTGAGGAGATGGTTTGGCAGTTGAGGAATACCGTTTCCGTTGCCGTTGAGGTTGATATTGGCGCTGGCATCCATGGGAGGGATTCCCTCTTGCGCTGAAGTGTCTGGGAGCTGTTGCGCTTGAAGTGCAGCTAGAGGCTGACCTTGATCCTGGTTCGAGTTGTCCATCGGAGATAAGTGTTAGATGCTGTCGAACAATACTTTAGTGATGACGATACGTAGTAAGGGGAATAGAGTTCCGAGGTTATCGTTTATCGCTGCGCAAGGCTGAAAGGCTGTAGAGCGATATCGCAAAGCCTTGTTATGAATGAGATGAGGAAAAGACGCGTGACGAGAAAGGCCCAGCCTGCTGGGTTAGGTCCAGTCAACAGTCAACAGAGGCTCTCTTCATTCACGGTGTAAGCATACACCTGTTAGAGAGTCACTGGCGGGTATGTACGTATGATTTGATTTGATTGCTTGTTTGTTAAAAAGGCTGAAGGTGCCCTATCATAACTTGGTTGAATGTTGGCTTTCAAGGTCAAGGAGCCGTTGACTTACTAGTAGGGAGCTGGCACTGGAATGATTGGCTGAAAGAAATTGTTAGTGTGATCGACATGAGTACGTGCTGTAGGTGTAGGTGTTAGGTGGGTCTCAAACGCGCTCTGGGGAATTGCATGTAAGGCACGATACCAACACTGAGTCTCTAGTAGAGTGGACATCGATCCTTTGAATAATCTGTAGGTAGGTAGTGACCATAAAACATATCGTGTATCTTTAAACATTCTGAAATTTTGTCATATGAAGTTGCTACTCTCCTTCAAAGTTTCGTCCCGAGAAGCGGGAACTAGATCTAATGTATCAAAGTGGTCCCTGGTTGTCACGTGCAATTAATGGAATATTTGTATTGTATCGACAGGGGCGAAGAAGGAAAACACAAGATAGAATAGATTTGATATCAATTTCCTACTTAAATTACTTACTAAATTAATATAAATATTTGCTAGATTTCAATCCGTAAGAGCAAGAGAGAGCTCGACTCATTCAAAAACTCAAACATATCACGTCCAGGCTAGGCTGCAGGGGGATAATACGAGGTACCATCCGTAAACTCAGACCAAAACTTGTAGATAGGTGGTATTCTAGAGAAAGAAGACTTGGACTTTTTTTTTTAAAGAAATATTTTATGAGAACGTCAAGATTATCTAAATATATCTTTTATAAGGAACGGATTAATCAGGATACCTATACTTTAATATTCATAGATGAATTCTGAATCTTTCTTTCTATCTGCACTAAGGCTTGTTCGCCTGGGAACCAAGATACTGTACTCGCACAATGTAACACAGAGTTGGTACGAGTTTAGCCGTGTTGCAAAACCGGGTTGTGACTCTTTGATCTAAGTTATATCGTATTACTAGAAGGGAGATTGCGCACATGTCAGAAATATAGTGCATAAGAGAGAGAGAGTGGTGTGTGTGATATTTGCCTTGAGTCTGGCTTACGGCCGCAGTACATTGGCCAGTCCAGGCAATCTAATTACAGGCCTCCCTGGATGTCCAATGTCCAATGTCCAGTGGCTTTTACCGCCTTTATCTCCCATACCTACCATCCACATCCATGACCATTACCATACGCTGAAAAGGTCAGCCAGCCCTGGCTGTAACATTTCTGCCTCCAGTTGTCATCTCTCACAAAGAATTCATCTTCTTTTATACTAAGCCACAGACTGTACATGCTCATAACAGAATACTTGTTGCAAGTCTCTCACCGCTGAATACCGCCAACCTTTCAAACTATCGACTTTCGTCTTTACTGGCGTCCTTGCTACTACGCCGTCTCTTTCATGGTGAGCCCGCCCTCTCCGCTCGCCCCCCGCCAAAGAACGGCGACTGTCACTCTGGAGTCACGGCTCATGCGCATCGTACACCTGACCTGGGGCTGGAAGACAACCTTGGCAGAAGCAGCAGCACCACCACTGCAAGGAAAAGAGAAAAAGGCGCATACTGTTGTATTCGTCTGAGACGAGCAGCCAGGGCCACTGGACTGAGGGAAAATAAGAGGCCAATGACTGACATAAAACCCCCACAGCCGAGTCATTCGCACAGTATCCCTAGCGCTTCTTAACCATTGCGTGGTGCTGTGCCTCAAGGAGCCTCAACCCACTTACTCACTCTCCTGGTTCCAAGATCGAATAGTCACCCGTGAAGAGCCGAGCCTACTTTATGCCCTGTGCCTTATACTCTGCCTGGGATAGCCATCGACGACCACTGCTTTAACCATCGTCATCGCTATTTTCATCTGACAAAAGACAGGACCATCAGCTGTCATCCCCTACTCGCTTCGCTTCTCTTCAACCCCACGTCATAAGTCATAGTCACCGACTAGTGAAACCCCCAGTCCCGCTGTTAATTCATTCACAATGTCTGGCCGGCCGGGATCAAACTCCCACCGTCGCCATTCTCGAGAACCTCTTGACGACTTTCCACCCCTCCCTATGCCGCCTCGACTGCCTCATCTAAGAGCCCTCGCCCACGCCCAGCGAGACCGTGACCGAGACAGCCCCTCGCCGACTTCTTCCACCCGCCCTCAGTCTCGACACTGGTCAGCAGCATCACGCCGCGCCGACCGCATCCGGAACCTGGAGAACAGAGCACCCGGCACTGGCTTCGACGACTTCGAACGGCCTATGGACGACGGCTGGCCAACTTCTCGACGTACTGACCGCATGCGGGCTGCCGCAGCCGCTGAGAACAACAGACCCTCCAATCTCGAAGACCTCGATCGACATCTCGAGGAAGCCAACTCACACCTGCGGGCCCTTCTCGATCTTCAACACCACCCGAGCCTTAATCCTCCGCTCATGCCACCCAACTTCTCTCCCCCACTCCGTCCCACAGATCTCCCTGACTCGAATCGACGACACAAGCGCCGGAAGCTGGATTCTGACCGTCTCGCACCAGCCTTACGAGGCTTTCGCTATGGAAAGTATGGCCAGGTCGAGCAGGGAGATCTCAAGATGGAGATTGTTAGCTGTGACGGAGGCATGTTCTCCAACGAGTTATCATACGCCGCCGAGAATATCCTCAAGGACGACATGTCAGTGTACTGCACAAAAGGAAATCGATGCAATATAGTCTTGAGACACCAGGGCGGCGGCGTCTTTACTCTTCAAGAGCTGGTCATTAAGGCGCCCTTGTCGTCCAACTATTCACATCCGTATGTTGCCCCATGCGTTGCCGTATGACACGGACGGCGTGGCTGACTCTGCAACAGTGTGAGAGAAGGCATGGTCTTTGTGGCCATGAACCAAGACGAAGTGCTCAGCCGAACTGCCCAGTATCAGATCCAATACGCACAGCCGACAAATGAGCCAAATCATGAAGGGGATTCAAGAGTACTGCAGCCAATCCCAACCGAAATAATATCGGTCCAGCACCATGAGAACGGAACTACAACCACAAGGTCCCGCCCAGCATACACATACCGCACCAGCGCCGACGAATACGAGTCACGGACCCCTCAGATGCCTGAGGAGTTCGTCTCTAACCTCCCCGACTTCCAAGTCACCACCGAATGCAGCGACGACGAAGACGACGAGTTTGACGGTGCTCGTTTCCTCCGCCGCGCACCTAACCGTATCGGCTCACTGCCTTTCGAAACACTCGACTCTGACTCCGATGAAGGTGGCAACCCCTTTGATCCCGAATACCTCGATGACCACCATCCCTCCCACTGGCGCCTCTACAGTAGTGCTGCCAACACCAGTGGTCCAGGCTATGATCCTCCGTATTCCCGCCGCCGTGAAAGAGAAAGGGAACGAGAGAGAGAGCGGGAGCGGGAGCGGGAGCGCGAACGAGAACACCATCGTTCAAATCGATCCTTTTCGCTTTCCCTCACAGCAGCTTGGGAAGCCTCTGCCTCAGCCACGCAAGATGCTGTCCGAGCCGTTGGCGGCGGCCAACTTCTCTCCCCGCATGCTCGCTTCTACATTGAGAACAAGAAGAGCAAATGCACAATCCGCTTCGACCCGCCTGTATCTGGCCGATTTATACTCCTCAAGATGTGGAGCTCCCACCACGACCCCACGAGCAACATAGACATACAGTCCATCTTGGCTCGAGGTTTCGCAGGACCTCGCTACTTTCCTTCGGTTGAGTTGCGCTGAGACTGCTTGTAAAGGGACAGACGAAGGACATGATGTATCGAGGTCTTCGACTTTCAGTTATATGGAATCATAACAATATACCCGTTAGAAGATACTGGCTGACCATCATGTGCTTGGAATCCATTGATTGTTTGGCCCGTCTACTGACTGACTGATTCACAAACTTCCCAGAGTTCAATGAAGACAAGTATTATTGAATTAAAAGAAACAGGAAGAACTTTTCGATTCACCCCACGACCGTCTACCGTCTACCGTTGTAAAGATACTTGCAGCCCGCACCAATCAAAACCACCTTGAACTAATGATAATACCAACAAACCACACTCCTCACGTCAAGAGGTCCACCCATAACCACCTGAGTTCCTTCTCGTCTGTCTGAGGGTAAAGCCATTATGGCTGGCTAGGTCGGCGACTATTGGGACCAGTAGTAGGTGGGGGAGGAGGGTCCGTCCAGTCCTTTGGTGTATCCAGAACCGCGGCTATCAAGGTGAGGAAAATTCCGATCAGCCTAGTGATATGGTCAGTAGATGCATTCCCCATGTTGTCATGTCACACTTACAGGTTGAAGTGTGCAACAATCACTGTTGCCTTGCCTTGGCCCCAGTCAACAGCCCATGGGAACTCGAAGGATACGTCTGCAGCCCAGCCGTAATAGAAGATGACCAAAAACACAAAGGTGGCCACCGCTGCAATTCTGAAGACATAACGGGCAATGCGGTGGTTGAACTGTCGAGTCTTGGTAATGAGGAACAAGAGGGTGATGGAGGCGATGATCCACGTAATCGCGGCGACGGCGGCGAGGAAGATGTAAGGCAGGTTCCTGCTCACCAAATACCTGATTGGGTGGGGAGAGAGTGTCATGTCGGGATTCCACCATAGACGACGAGGAGATGCTTCAACAAGCCTACGGACTCTAGCCAGCATGAAGAAGCGGCCCAATCTCACCGCATACTTGCAGGCAGTGATTGCACTGAGGACGAATGTGAGGAAGTTGGTAATGGTGAAGATGACGAGCAGGACCTGTAGGATCATGCCGCCCATGCGGCCAGCGGGCTTGGGACCTGGTGGATTCATCATCATGCAAGGGAACATAAAAAGCCTGATAGGCGATGAAGCGTAAGTGTAGTGATAACGTACGATTGGAGGCGTTGCTAAGGCTTCGGATACCAAGAAAGAAGATGAAGATGATGTTGATGGGAAGAAGAAAAGGTTGGAGAAGAGAGGAGAGAGGGCATGGTGTGATTTTATCCATCGCCCTGCCCGAGTTCCTTCCTCACTTTGATGTGAGTGGTGACGGGAGGAAGGAAGTTGCAAGACGATGAAAGTGAAGTGACACTGGTATCTGCATTCGCATCTGCACTTTCCTAAAACTAACCCAAACATCGTAAGATGACACGAAATCGAAATCTCGCTGCAATTATAGTATCGATTTAAAAAAAAAAAACTCATTCTATCTTCGGGGTGTTTTAGCTAAGGTACCTTAGTGATCATCTCGAACGCAGGCGACCTTGATCTCTCCTTGAAACAGCCCGACGACCTCAGGGTGTTCTTGGTCTTCAACTCTGGAGTCGAAGGCGACTAAGCAGGCTTCTCAGTACATACCTGCTTATCTGGGCGCAGGGCAGAGGATGCCAAGGCAATCGCGTTGTAGCCGAGAAACTAACAGATTGAGCAAGTACAAGCACCAGCCAGGTCTATGTGAAATGGCTTTTCCATGTCTGACCTCTACGAGCTGCCAGGTATCCTGGCCCATTGAGGACATAGCGAGCTCGAAGGCAAACAATCAGAAGTACCTCGGCCTTGGAACAATACTTGGAGGTTGAAGATGTGGGCAAAGCTCTAGGTACCGAGCCACTCAACTCTTGCCTCACAGGAAAGATGTGCACAGGAATCAAGGAAAGTGTAGATCCATCCGTAGCCTCTTACTCCATTTCAGCATCTACTACAGTGACTACCTTAGGTACACAGTGAAATTGAAGAAAGAGGTTGGGACATCCGCAAGCAAACAATGGCAATGACGGTAATGGTGGTTCCACACGAGTGACGAGGAAAGGACACGGCTGGCTGGCTGAAGTTGTTCAGGATTGTGACGACAGTCTGTATAACAGAAATATAGGTTGCTCATTGGTCAAAACATTCAGATGGTCCAGCTGAAGAAGGGCTGGAATTTGCGTGGTAGATACTATTCGAACAGGCCCAAAGCGGCCGAGAGAATGGAGAATGTGTTAACGTTAGGTTCTTCTCAACACCCTAGGCCTAGACTGTGCTTGTGAACTCCACAGTGATCGACCATACACAACTTGCGACGATGGAGACAACCTGACGCCATAGTTAGTTTTTGGTCACCTTGAATGGTCAGGTTGGGGGTGCACATGAATATGGACTTGTTCTACCAGTTTCGAGACGAAGAGTTATGGTGACTTGAAAAGAGCGTTATGATGTAAAAGTATAAGTTCCATTATGGTATTAGGAAGTTTAGATACCAAGTATCTAAAGATCTCTCTTTCGGGGAGTTCGATCGTGGGGTATGAGTAAAAGTAGCCATAAGGCGGTATAGATGGTGGCAATCAAGTCCACCAACGTGCCGGCGCGAAGCTTTGTTCCTGTTCTAGGGGGAGGGAATGGCCTGGACTCGCCAAGAGGTGGTCTGAGTTTGGCCAGGCTCGTGGGCTGAAGGATGAATATGCATAGAAAGCTTGAGATGTTGCACCGGACCCAAATAACTTTACTTTTGCATTTCTGCAGGTTCCCGTGTAGGACAGACTTGCGGGGACGTTGAAGCCGTTCGGGAAGGGTCTCCTTTGTGCAGTAGTGTTATGCAGGTGATGGTGATACTGCATGATTTATATGGGTAAGGCAGCATTGATTCTTCAGTTTCTTATCATCAGTACTATGGGCTCAGTTTCAGGGTCCCCATAGCGAGGGAATATTCACCCAAGGAGGGAGTGACAAACTCTTACAAATCAGGCTTCAATATTGAATCAAGTTCCCTTGATCGACCAGTATTGCCTTGAAAGTGTCACTCATGACTCTACTACCCACCTACTATCTACGTAGGGCGAGACCAGACCAACCTCCAGCTACGTCAAGCCCACAATGAATAAAGTGCTTCTGGAGACAGTGGCGTGTCTTTGCATTCCACAGCGTTCAGGGATCAACGCTAAGGCGTTACCAAGCTCGGCTGGCTTGCTCGCCAACTGTTGGTAGTGAGACACTGTTTATTCCGGAAAGAGTTTCAAAGACAATTTAAACGTCTTTCTCAGAAATGCAAATACGCTCATATTTATAGCTTGAGCTGATAGTTTCTCGGAACTGTATTAACTTGGGGCTGTCGAATTACCTGATGGGTACAAGGTTATAAGCCACTAAAAGACCCCTCCCCTCCCACAAGCATCAACCACTCAACTTACTCCAAACAAATCCACCTCCAGAGGAACTTGCCTAGTTAACCATCCATACCCAAGTTACCCAACCATACCTGTCTGTCCAAGGTGGAGGTGGTGTTGTTGTCGGGTCCTCCTCAGCCCAACCCGGCCACGCGCGAACAGACTCTGGTGTTAAGGTTATTATCCTATCTATAGCCTCCTCATCCGTCATAAACCACCTCTTCTCCATCGCCAACTCTCTTGTGTCCACCCACAACTCTCCTCCTTCAACTTCAAAACGACACAATCGACACCGAGAGCTCTCCACCTAATATATCCCAACTCGATCGTCGCTACTAGGGTTCTTCTAGTGCTTGTCAAACTGGGTTTCCTTCTCTAGACCCCTGCTCCATCAAATCTCCTAGACCCCTTGGAACCGAAACGTTAGCAATTATGCAGCCTCTGGATCCCCAGGGGCTCGTCGAGGATCGAGCTACCGAGGAGCATGGACAGTTTCCCATCGAATATCGTTCGCGTCTAACAGGGCCGAGTTCCCCTGGGTCGTATGGCTCCAGTATTCGCGCCTCGACCGCCCGTAGGCGAGCTACTCTGACAAACAAACCCATAAACAACACTTTATCAGAAACAACTTCCCTCCGTCTCTCCCCCGCGGCTCTTAAAACACCCACCGCTCCTCAGTCGACTCCTCGTTCAGCTCCTCCTGTCACTCCTCTTTCGTTGACACCTCCTTCAACAGCCCATCACCCTCCCAGCTCTTCTGTACGAACCCGCGATTCCGGCCTTCATGTAGAACCTACTTCTCCCAAGCTTCAGTCACCTCTGCGTCATTCCATAAACTTGACCGATAACAGCTTCGACGTCGAATCACAGCTCTATAAGATCTCTAGCGGTCAGCCTAGACCACTTTCTGTCGACATGTCGTTCACCGGGGATAAGAGGCCGACTACAACCAAGAGTCGGTCAAGTTTGCCTGCTGTCATCGAGGAAGCTCCTCGAAATCGCCTTCCGACTTGGTTTTCTCGTCCCAACGCCCTATCACCTTTATCAACAGCTCCTCCAGAACCTCGACGACGCAGCACATCCTCCGCTATCAAGCTGTCAACACCAACTTCTTCTAAATTCAACTTTTTCGGTTCCCTCACTGCGTCTGCCACTGTGTCTCCCTCAGATGAACAGAATGAGGCCCTCATGAATCTCGATATTGAAAAGGGTCTCTTCCCCAACGGCCTTCCCGTGGACGGAACTGCATTTTCGCCATCCGCCTTCAAGAATCTTCAGATGAACGCCACTGGCTTGTTGAGTAAGTTCCAGGCTGCCTATGAGCAGCGCACGGCGGAGTTTAGAGAACTCCAGGTTGAGAGTGATATTCAAGACTTCAACAAGAGTGAAGCCGAGGTTAGAGTTCAGCAGCTCGAGAAGCAGCTGGAGGATCAAACAGCTCAGATGGCAGAGCGTGACGCTATGATCGAGTACTTGCTCAACCGATTGGCAACCGAGAAGGACCGCGTGGATGACGTGACTACTGGTGAGAAAGAGAACATCAACTCAGCCGCTTCGATTATGTCGGAAGATTTGGGCGTTGATGAGGATCGACTAAAACGTTGGCGAAAGAGTACTTCAGCATCATCTGATGACGAGAGTGTGGATGAAGCCAGTGTCTTCTCTCGATCCCGCAGCCCAACGATCTGTACCAGCATATCAGAGATCAGTCCCGCCACAGCGGCCGTCGCCCAGCCTAAGCCAGTCACTCTTGAACCTCCCCGTGCCGCTGGTACCGCTGCACGAGGTAACAACGCTCAAATGAACACTTTTCAAAAACTCATCCGAGGCATGTCCAGCGAGAAGGTCAAACCCGCGCCTACGACATGCCTGAATTGCCAAGGACAAACCGTCAGCATGGCCTGGGACACAGTCAATCTTCTTAAAGACGAGAACAAGGGGCTGAAGGACAGAGTGGAGGAATTAGAAACAGCTGTGGAGGGCGCCCTCGACGCTGTCAACGGTCTTGGGTTATGACGCCTCTCAAGCTGTGAGCCGAATCATGATGACCTAATGTGAGACCCTTGAAGGATACTCACTCAGTTGCATTGTCACATTCGAAAAACGGCGTTACGATTGCATGGTGTCTTATTCTGCGGCCTTGGATGGCATTTTACATGTTGGAGTTATCGGGTTTTTAAAACCGAACTGGGATATACGGTGGCGTTTCTGGGCATTTGATACCATTCTGCATAGGGTCTGAGGACCAATTTTACCTTCGTTAGCATAGAGACAGGATAGTCTCGTGAGATACCTTTTACCAAATCATGGTTTAAACTACCAAATTGAATCAACCGTATTTTCTGATCAAAACTTTCTTGAGTCTTGTTCCTGAGCCAGGTGTTCGTGTCTTGGGATGCGCTCATGAAACATGCGAAGATAGCCAGACTTATCACTCGTAGAATAAGCATCTTCGCAGTTGACCGAGAACATCCCAGTAAACCTACTAAGGTTCGAGAGATGTATCTGTCTGATTGGCATACATTTAGCCCATTCTGATTGAATCCCAAGTTCCCTAAAGCATAAATAATGACTACTAGGTATCTAACCTCACGAACAGATACACTCCAAAACCTTACAGAACTCTGTGGTATGCAAGACTTGACAGCTGAAACCGCATCACCTAGGCTTGCTAGTAGTGCATATTGTCTGGTCTTGGGGCTCCTGCGGTCTTGATGTATCGACGGTCCAGTTCGCTTCTGTGCCACAGCAAATTCATGATACTCTCAGACAGCTCTCTCTGCTTCTTGTTTTGGTATTTCTTTTGATTGATGGCTGCGTAATCTGATCGAACACCGCCCTCGCATCACGAGGTATATGTACAAAACTTCTCACCTCTGGAGGGTTGCATTCCAGCTCAACCCACTCCTTCGCTCGTCGTCCGCACCCACTCTAGTGGTGCTCCTCCCCATGCGCCTCGCCGTGGTGGTGCTCATCCTCGAGGAAGAAGTATTCGTATCCGCAGTAAGCGGTAAAAGCGACTGTCGCGATGCCGAGACCGGGGAAACCGCTCTTGAGACGGTTCCAGCGGGTGTAGGGACCCTGGTATCGCCAGGCCTCACTACGAAGGAGTCAGTACAATAGGACCCGGGTAAGGTATCATAATTGGCGGCGGGGGGCTACGGACTTTCGCTCCCAGGGATCGTATCGAGGCTGTCCGATAGATGCTTGGAACGCCCGCATGTTGAAGCCGGTGATGTTGGGCTTGGGACCGCCCGCGGCGGCTCGTAGCACTCTACATAGCGCATCTGTTAGCGGGCCAAGTTCATATTCGTCAATGACAGAGGTCAATTGATTCAATAGTAGCTGTAGGAGTACGCGTCGTACCTCGTGGCAAGCATCGTGGGCTGGAAGAGAGATTCTGGTGGTGGTTGGATCTGACGACAAATGAAATGGGCGAATGGAGAGCGAGCCAATTCGACGTTAGTGATGCTGGCTCTCTCCCGTCCCTGTATAAAACTGGGGCTCTTCTTCTGGATCGGATCGGATCAAAGTTGGCCGGTCCCTCCGATATGACGCACGGACCAGTCGACTCTCCCACCCTCCTCACCTGTGCCCTCAAGAGTTAGAGAAAGCATGCCATCGATCACCTATTCAAGCTTTTAAACCACTTTCTGGACATTTAACGCAAGCTACAAAAACTTATCAATCGAAGAGACAGTATCTGGAGTATCAAGCGAACCTTTTTTTCTATTCTGAGAGGAAAGTCAATCGGCGCATAACCTCTATCACTATCGTCACCATCACCCACTCTCCACCGTTTGAAGTCAACTCCGATAAACCATTTTGACACCACACCCACGCCACGAGCGTTCGACGACGTCCATCGCAATCGCAGTCACTCGATCCGGCCTGCGAAAGAATCTTAGGACTGAACCGATACTCCTCCGTTGCCCCAATGAGCAACCGCCACCCTCCTCGAGCTAACACGTATCACTCCAAATCGTCGCGTTAGAGACCGCCGTCATTCAATCCACCGTATCAAAATCCTTTTCCGTATCCAGGATCTCAAAGTTCTGGCACGCAACCATTCTCACGACAGGAACCTTCTGTCAACGAGTCACGGCTCCTAGTTCGCCAACCCCAATATCCTGCAGGGAACGACAATCGGCCAACTCTCCAATACAATTACGGCGCTGGTAACCAGCAACCTCATAATCGCACCCACGTTTTTACGCAACAAAACCACATGCCGCCGCCGCAACTTAGGGGCTTCGGCGGGGGGCCTGCTGTGGCAGCGCCATATCACCAGGGTGGTTTCCCCTCCCATGCCCAACAGCAGGGTGGCCATTTGGGCGCGAACCAGTACATGAACGCCAACGCACAACTGGGACCCTTTTCTGCTGCCAACAGCAATGCCTTTGCGACTGCCGGTCTCAATGGTCAAGGATTCGCCGACACGGGATTTGGAAGTCAGAGCGCAAGAATGGGATTCCATGGCCCCGCAGCCGCACTACAACAATCACAGCATGGACAGGTTCACCAGAACATGCTGATGGAACACCCGGGAATGAGGTCGCATCCTAACAAGGGAAGGATACGGGAAGTATGGAAACACAACCTGCATGAAGAAATGGCTGTGCTGCGAGATCTTGTGGACAAATATCCTTACATTGCGATGGTAAGGCTTGAGGATGAGCACCGTTTCTGGAGATGTGCTAATCAGTGGGTGTGAAAAGGATACCGAGTTTCCAGGTGTCGTTTCAAGACCCATGGGAGGATTCCGAGGGAAGAGCGATTATCACTACCAATGTCTACGAACCAACGTCGACATGCTCAGAGTCATCCAAATAGGTCTTACATTCTTCAACGAGGACGGCGAAACCCCACCGCCACGGCCCACGAACGATCTTAAGCTTGGTACAGCCGCTCAAAAGGCTGCCACTAATGCTGCTTTCCCTTGTTCGTGGCAGTTCAACTTCAAGTTCTCCTTGAAGGACGATATGTATAACGAGAAGTCGATCGAATCGCTTCAGCAAGCTGGTATTGACTTCAACGCCCTCGAACGTGATGGCATCGATCCTCACGAATTCGCCTCCCTCCTCATCCCTTCAGGTCTTGTGTGTTTCGATAACGTCCGGTGGATATCGTTCCACGGCGGTTACGATTTCGGCTACCTGACCAAGCTCCTCATCTGCTTGCCCCTGCCTAACGACGAAGTCGATTTTGATCACAAGATGAAGCTCTACTTCCCCACGACATACGATGTGAAGCACCTCATGAAACACGCTATCAGATTACACAACTCCGGGCTCCTCACACCCAATGATCCCAGTAGCACTGAGATTTTGCAAAAGTTTGAGCATAAGTCTGGACTCGAGAACATCGCCGAAACCCTCAAGATTAAGCGTGTTGGCTCTGCCCACCAAGCAGGCTCCGATTCTTTACTCACCGGAAAGGTCTTCTTCTCTATGCGCGATAAGATCTTTGCCGGCGATATCCCTGACGAGCATGTTGGCAAGGTTTGGGGCTTGGGTTTCCCTGACTCGAACTCTAGTATAGTCATGTCAATGATGAACCAGCAAGGCGGCAATGACGGACAGACAAATGGCAATGGACCCAGCACACCTAACACGACGAGTGCTGCATTGGCTACTACCCCTGGACCTCAAGGGCACAACGGCATCATCAACACAGGACCTATGACTCCTGGTGGAGGTGGCGGTGTGTTTGGCAGCTTTGCTTTTGGTGGACGATGAGGGGGAAGTGCCGCAACAGCTATTATCCCGCAAGGCTACAAAATATGCTGATAGTATTAATGTTTTCTTTGCCTTGCATTGTGCTCCTTTTGCCATTCACCCACGCCTGTTTCCTCATGACCGCTCGTTCTGCCACAAAACGAAGGTATTGGTTGTTTTGTATGAACTGGGCCAATGCGGGGGGATAATACACCTCCCTACTATTGTGCCCTTCTTCACATCCTGCTCCGATGCCCTCTGCCTGGGGTCTTTACGTTTTTGATATATAAAGTTTGAAGTTTAGGGAATTAACGGAAAAAAGGGACTGGGAAAGATACGGTTGGAAGGGGATCATGCTGGTTTGCGTGCTCAGGTGGTGTCGACGCCGCTGCTGTATACTGTATTGTATGGTTAACTAGGGAGTTGGCACCTTGAATTTGACTCTTGCGAAGTTATTTATATTGTCCTAATCGCTTGTGTTAAAGTGTGCTATCTGTCGAGATACGGATAGCAGCGCTATATCTGGAGCTTTGTGCTCGCTGTGATACTGTAATGTACAATCTACCTAGGTAGTGAATACCCAAACGCCGAGCCGCGAACTATATTCCAATAACGCCTATGCTCTTTACTCCCTTTCATGCCCGAACGTTGCTTTTCTTTATGTGATGTAGACCTTCTTCAGTGACTCGGCTGGGTAAAGTTCGCCTGTTCGCAGATCCTTAATCTGGTCCGCAGGCAAACCGCTCTTCCTCGCTTGCGTTTCCAGGCGGTCCCTTCCGTAAACACTGCCGTTGGGCAGCAGCCTGAGATCATGCTCGACATGACTCTGTGTGTGGTGAGCGTAAGGCACATTACGGGCAAGCTCGTTGAGCTCTGTAGAGCAGATGGGGCAAACGCCGTGACCGAGCGTCGAAGCTGCAGCTGCTGCCACGTCAGACGTGCTATTTGCGTGATTCGGAGATGGACTGCTTGATGAGTTTATGGGGTCGGCGTGGCATGCTGGTGTTTTGAGAGCCGAGAGACCAGAAGAGAGCGCGACGTGGAGAAGTGGCACTGCAGGAAGAGCGAGAAGTTGGTTATGGGTCGTTGTGAAGAGATCGGCGAGGTCAGCCCAGCGGGAAGACTTGTAGAGGTCTCCGTAAGCTGCGGATGCGGATGCGCCTGGGGGGAAGGCAAGTAGGCCACAGGCTTGTTGGACTTCTCGAGGAAACGTGGCTCGGTACGGGATGAGATGTTTCTTTGCGTGGGTGATGGCCTCGGTGAGCTTGGCCTCGGACTGAGAGCGGACCAGTTCGATGTATTGCTGAAAGCGAAGCATGAACTCGAGTTTACTCTGTAAAATATTAGAATATCAACAGGTTAAGAGGTATTGGATATAGAAACCGTACCTCCATCTTGCGTAGCTCCTTCTTGTTGTCAGTACACCATGCAAGAGCCTCAACGACGCTCTCCTTCAAGAGGGAATCCCCAATGCGACTAGCAGCAACAAAAGTGTCGATATCAACAAGGTCAGTTATGCCACGCTGTTCTGCCAAATCCTTTGCAGTGTTGTTGTATCCATGGCGAAGAAGATAGTCTGCCAGCAGGCGATCGAGTCTCTTTCTGCTCCAAGTCTCGTACTTGACATCTTCCACAGTGTCCATCTTGTACAGTTCGTCGAGATGCGAGATGCGGGCAGCAGCCTGTGTATGAAGACGAGTTTCCTCAACGGCACTCGCATTGAGTTTGCGCTTCAATCCGCGCATACGGGACACCATCGCGTCGATGTTCTTAAGGACATCTTGCTGTGATGCTCGGCCGGAGACGGCGGCGGTGGCTGAATCTTTGAGTAGTGTCTTGAGGGCGGCAGTGTCTTTCTCGATGGTGAAATGGGCAGTGCGGAAGTTCTTTCGGAGAAGCTCGGAGGGGAGACGAAGGAGTGGCTGGTCCTGTTGGTAATTGTCAGCTGTGTGATGGCGAGGCGGTGATGGGGTGTTGGGTTGGGTTGGATTGTGTTGGACTTACAAGCAGTAGATGCTCGTTGTGTTTGATCTGGGAAAGTTCGTGATCACCCATTATGAAGTGTTTATTGCTCGTATTAAAGATTGTGTTATTCACAGAGTGTTGGAATATGCAGCGCCCATGGGAGGCGGAAAGTGAAAGCTCCGATGATTGGGATCGTTTGTCGTTATCGTCAAGTGAAGTCAAAGTGAAGTGGGTTGTGTCATGGGTGGATGAGCTCAGAGGTACGTACATACATGCAATGCAGTGAGCGACCCTCCACTCCCCGTCCCGCCTTCGGAACAGGGCATGTGGGGCCCCGGCTTGGTTGTAATTCCCGCTGTAAGCGAACATGAAGAGGCAATCAAGAGTGAGGTGAATCGATAATGTCAGATTTACGGTAGGTACCATAGATATACTGATCTAGGTTTTTGAAGAGAAATAAGCATCTACTTTACCTGAAGAGAACGGATACTCTATCTATACCCAAATACTCTCAACCTCCCCTTCATTTCTCTTGCGTTCGTCATCAGCCTGCATCTGGTATGACAAGGAGCCTTCTCTGGCGCCAACTCTCAGTGGCCCATTTGACAAAGGTCGGTTGGCTGCATGGGGAAGATACAGACCATGGCGGAGAAGCAGGGTATCGAATCTGATATCTCCCAGTTGAGAGGCCTGGCATCGTATTGGACATGCACGGCAGAGTTGACTACAGTACTCGAGTCTCGCTGTGACACCTGTTCCATGTACCATGGTTGAAAGCCAATATTGACATCCAATGTTTACAAAGTGCCCCCACAACCGATGCATTGGCCTGTATTCAAGTCCTGATTCACAACCTAATTCGTACATACATATCAATATCAGCTTGAGATGTGTCAGACGAGTTCAAGTCGGATCATCTGTCGCAGATATCTTAGGACGCAACCTGTTTCACCTCGTGGCGTCAAGTGATGCTCGTGGGATGGGATCAGGTGATTAGTCCATAGTTAGTGGTGTGGTGTATTGTGTTGTATTGTTGGTAACTATCCTTGAGGGGTTTCCTAATTGGTCCGTGCTGTGTAATGGCTCTCCCGCATTTGACACTTATTCATGATGATTTAGTATAAGAAGACTGAAGTTGACTGTATTCTCTGGTTGTTCTGATTTGACTCATACTAGGTATATGTAGGTAGTGTCGGGATACTGTATAGCTGAGAGGATAAGCTAAGGTACCTTGGATCTTATTAAAGTCACAAGCCAATTACTTGGCAATATCCCTAGCACTTTCCACATTCAATCATAACGCCTTCCAGGTTCCAACTTCCCCGTTCCCCCCATCTCAGAGCATATGTGGCCCACCTGACACTCTCATTGGTCGCCCTCTCATTGCGGCCTATCCCTTCGGCCTCAGGCATCATATTCTCCCCCCCTCTCGCTCGCGTCAACTTATTTATCTTACCAGCCTCACCCACTTGCACGTGTTCACCCTCTTCCTCCGCCGCGTGACCCGACTCGCTCTCAGTGTCAGTTCCCAGCAGAAGCGCCAGCATCGGGTGAGAGATTCGCTCTTCCCCTTTTGTAACATAAAGATCCTCGCGTCTTTATCTGAACCCAGACGCGTATCAGAGACTCAATATTTATTCTTTTCTTTTTTGTATTACCTTACAAAGTCTTGGTTCTGGGTTCGTTCCTTTGTCGACGCGAACTTGTCGACTTATCAACTGGGACTGGGACTCGCGCGATATCACGAGGTAGATCCCGCCAAACACGTGAGACGAGAAACTCGTGATCTCGCACGATCACGCCTCAAAGCACATGATCTGGGAGGTATGTCGCTTTCATGCATCTCATTCACTTCACGATACCTTTTGATTTAATGATCTGCACGACAATGCAACAATGCCTGCACCTTGGAAATGGACTCTGCAAATTATTTGCGCATAGTAAATGGGCAACGCGATGCATCTCGCCAAGTGGCCGCATCTCAACATCAACTTGACCATCACCACCACAATCACTGTCAGTCGCAACTACATGTCGCTTGCTATCATGAGCATCAGCAATGCCTGATCTGCTCTTGTGCTCGTCTTAAGATATTACTTCATCCCGAAAAGAGTGACTGAATCAGCCGCGGCACGTCAGGCATGACATTTATCGCGGTATTCACATCCACTACCGCTATTCAGTCACCATCAAACTCAAGCGAGCCACAACCTAAAAGCCTTTCCCTTCTATCCATACCATATGCAAAGATTCAGGACCTGCCTCTTGGACAAGAAGAAGAGTATTAGCGCATTATGTGCACGTGTTGAAGTTGACCCCGGCGCTCTATCGACATATGCTTAATATCTTCTTCTGTAATCGAGGCCGGATCCCCCTTCTTCTCTCTTGCACTTGCACTTCATCTACCCATATTTTAATTCTGCAGCGAGTTTATTCTAACTGCCCTTCCCTATCCAGATCTTTGATTGATTGTCAACGTCTCTCTCATCTGTGGCCTCGACATCGTCAAACTTTGCACTCAGCCTTAATCTTTGGCGAGCGCTTTTGATCGAACAAACCCCGTCTCTACTAAAACCACCCTGTTTTCGATATTCCTTTAACGCCTTGTTACGACTGAACCATGGCTGAAGTTCTTGCCGAACAGCCAGACCTCTCCAGCCTGACGGGCTCCCCCGGCCAGAAGCGGAAGCGCGAATCCGGCAGCCCTGATCTTGCCAGGAATAAACGCCCTGCCCCAGCCGCTCATATGTCTACCGACCCTGCCTCCTTTATCGACAGCGCCATGGAGAGCCAGGCAGTCAATGCAAATGGCGTTAGCGTCGCCGATTTCAACGCTCTACAGCAGGCTGCTCAAGCCGACCACGACCACGACCACGACCACCCCGAAGCTCCGGATCCCACCAGTGCCACCAGCACTGCACAGGCTGCTCTCGGCATGTATCCTACCCTGCATGTTCCGCCGTCGACAGAAGAGCAGTTTGCGGCCCAGGCTGCCACTGATCCTGATCATGGCCATGATCCGACCTTCAACCCTGATGTGACCCCTACAGTTGATGGTATCATGGAGCCTCCGCCTCCAGTCGTTCCTCCTCAGCATCAACACACACCACCTAATGGCGTTCCGCATCAGCCACCACGATACAATCCGGCAGCACCTAACCCCAAGCCAACTGTGGGATCAGAAGAGTGGCACAAGATGCGAAAGGACAACCATAAAGAAGGTATGCATGACTAAAAGTCCTCGGACCATATTCAGGGTTGCTAATAAAATACAGTGGAACGTCGCCGCCGTGAAACTATAAACGAGGGCATCAACGAACTCGCCAAAATCGTTCCCGGCTGTGAGAAGAACAAGGGCTCTATCCTGCAACGGGCAGTCAGCTTCATCTCTCAGCTCAAGGAGAATGAGCAACAGAATATTGAAAAGTGGACACTCGAGAAGCTACTTACGGAGCAGGCTATAACTGAGTTGAGCGCTTCCAACGACAAGCTTAAGCAGGAGTGTGAGCGTCTGTATCGCGAGCTCGAGACCTGGAAGCGAGTCGCGCAGAACGCCGGCCTTGAGCCTCCCCAGCCCAAAGAGGAGAACACTGCCGCCAATACATCGAGCTAGGAGCCTCATCCAGTGCTGGCATTCTCCCATATATCACTCTTGCCCTCTTCCTAAAGTATACCCCTACCTAATACCGTCTCTCGCAACTATTCCCTTTGTGAATATTGCCAGTCAACTCGGTTGTGTTTTTGCGTGTTATTTGTTGCCCTTGATCGTGGGATTATGGAGCGACATACTTCTGAAACCAGGACAAATAAGAGTGTCAAGAGGAGCCTTTCTTGGTACACATAGGTTGTCTTCTGGTATGGTCGTGTCGTCTCTAATTTGATTTGATAGTTTTAAGTAGCTTGGCGTTGGTGGATGGATTCAAACTCAAGTCAGCAGAGGGTTGAGGTAACGGATCTGCTTCACGATGTGTTACGGTATGATAGCTTGAGTCTTGAAACGAGTTCATAGAACTTCTTCTTCCCATAATGTGCCTTACCATTCATGGCTCTTGCGTGGTGCATCTTTTGTGGCTGCATTTCGATGCCACAAACCATTTTAGTTTCTGTGTCAAAGTTCTTCTCTTATGCTCATGCTAACCTCATATTGTCATGGAGATCACTTGGCAAGTATAAAATGTTGTCAAACTGTTTGTCGTCATTCCATTGCGTTAAAACGCTCGATTAGGCCCTATTCAGCCTGGAAATAATCGTGACCCCTTTTAGCTACTCGTTATTGTTCAAGCATCTAAGATTCATCCGCTCGATGCTTCTGTTCTGCACTAAGAAACCCAGCAGTTTTCATGATGTTTTCCTCTCCTTTTCTTTCATAGAGAATAGACGCAGCAATAACCGGCCCAACACACCCATTATATCCACGAAGCAAACAAGTTGCAAGTTGGAACTTGAAGCGCAACGTGATAAAACCCCATCAGTCAACGCTTGTCCCACAGATCCCTTGTGGAATAAGAAGCTCCGCGAGCTTTGAGAAGTCAGAGCCAATCCGTACGCAGGATAATACCTCGCATGCGCCTCTGCTTCATAACCGTATTCATGGGGCTTGAGATATCGCCCACGCGTGAACATGATGAATGAACCGCCGCTGATAAATACATTTGTCGCCGTTAATCGTCATCACGTTTCTAATCGTCATAAGAACTTCATAGCCGCTATACCATCACCATGAGCCAGGTTCATACACCCAGAGCTCAGCAGCAGTTGATAACCTGGAACATGCTGATGCCCAGTTTAAATGAGAATGCACACCATAGAAATGCCAAGAAACAAAAGCCGAGACATAAAAATGCAAACACGCACAACATAGTTTATCTCAAACAGGAGACTGCGATCATACGCGAAAAATCAAATAAGCCATCCCGCGATTGTCCTTTAAAATGTATTTTGGGTATCGAATCATATGCCAATCGTAGCCGCCCACCATCTGAATGAATTGATTGAGCAAGCGTCGCCAGGCTGACACCAGCATTGGGCATTGGGCAGAAACTGTAAACCGAAAAACAGCAAGACTGTAGCAAGCCATCGCATGATCTGTATCTGATCGACCTGTTCTGTCATACCAGGTCCTCATCATACATAATCTATAACCGTTGGAGAAAAACAAAAGTGTATCCCAGGCCATATATAAGAAGGGAGGATGGGGCAACGCCAGCTACAGCGGCCGTGCCAATTCGGAAATTGGCTAATGCATTGCGTGCCGGGGTACATCATCCACTTTGACGCCGGGCAGCCCTCGACTGTCGTGGGACATGTAGTCATAGCTAGGGGTTGGATGCACTTGTTGAGGCTGTGGCACGCTTCCAGTTCGGAACATGGTGGACTGGTTGGGATCATACCCGCGTGCTAAGCTGTCGAACGAGGCATTTATATATGGTTGAGCCTGATTCATTGGAACGCCGGGACTGACAAAG
Source organism: Fusarium sp. NRRL 53497 (assembly GCA_013184445.1). Taxonomy (NCBI): domain Eukaryota; kingdom Fungi; phylum Ascomycota; class Sordariomycetes; order Hypocreales; family Nectriaceae; genus Fusarium; species Fusarium sp. NRRL 53497. The sequence goes on from JABCJZ010000109.1 coordinate 101,109, forward strand.
GCTGTTGCTGGGGGATTGGGGGGTTGCTGGGTGAATGTATACATAGACGTCGAGCCTGGCGCAGTGGAACCAGGCTGCCATTGCTGTGTGTATATCGGAGTGCCGTTTTGTCCTCCGTACTCTGCCGGGGCACTGAAGATGGATGACCGGCGACCAGAATCGTGTGAAGGAGGCACACCCATATCCATAGCGAGGTTTCCGCCATTAGGGTGAACTGCGGGTTGACCGTTGACTGGCATAGCGTTATTCTCGACAAAGGCGTGCTGGTCTTGCGCCATGTCCTGCATCATCGAAGGCGCGTACTGGTTTCCTCGTACAGGCAAGTCTCCTCCAAGAAAAGGTGTCCCGTGTAGTGATGCGCCTGAACTGTGGCTGGTTGACGAAGGCATCAGACCATGAACCGCTGCCAACTTGCTTGGCGGCACGTCCTGGTCATCTTCTTCCTTAGGAATAGGCCCGTCGTCATCGTTGCCCGATGCGTATGAATCGAGCATTTTGTCGTCGGCCATTACAAAGACTTCAGTTGTTCCATCTATACTTGTTAGTATAAGCCATCAATTGTGAAGGGCGTAGACTTACCAATCATTCCATCCCTGTACCGTTCTTCTTGCTTAGCCACTTTGAAGATCTCGTTCAGGAACGGTCTCTTTTTTGCATTGGCTGGGTTCTCCTTGTCTGCGAAAAATCCTGACAGAGCTTCAATAGTAATCTCCTCCAGCTTCTTAACGTTAAGGTTTAGCTTTTGGATGTCAGGGTGTTGGCTCTTGTTGGGTTCCACAATCATTCTGAGGATATGGTTGAGGAGATGTACTCGCTCTAGTTTCGTGTTTCGTTAGTAAGGGAGTCTCCTGATACCAGTGCAATATGGGTGTTACCTCGTTTGTACAGATGGTCTGGCTCCTTATGCCGAACCTTGTCCTCCTTTGTCGGACCCCAAGGCTTGGGCCACCAGTCGGGTGCCTTCTCGTCACTTCCTGTGTAAGGGTGTGTGGATTGTTTCTTTGGCTCCACGGCTTTAACCCATGCCTTTGCAATAAGCTTGCAGGCCGTCTGCTGACAATTTTTGAAACGCTGCTCGTAAAAACTCCAAACTTCATCCGGGTTTCCAATCTTGATGCCCTTTCTGGTCGTCGTTGATACAGTCATGGGCACTTCGTCTTCGTCAATGATAGCGTGGCGAGCCCTTGGTCGCTTCCGGCCTTGTCGTGCTGGAGTCTCCCATTCGTCAAATTGAGACGTACGTCGACGGTCCATCATGCGATTTCTTGGGAAATCCATAGATTGCTTGTACCCGTCGAACGCGAAATCATCGACAACAGGACTCGCTCCTAAACACATATTAGCCTCTGGTCCATACCTTGTTGGAAATTGACCAACCAGAATCTAAGCGGTCCATAGCCCTCAAATATTTTTCCATGTCAAAGAATTGTTTTTCATAGCCGCTGCGAAGTCCTGAGGTTGGCCCTGAGAAAGTTTGGGGGCTTCCGTCGTCCATTATCACAGCCAAGAAGTATCGTCTGGCAGATATCCCACAGTCTCGGCGAAGGGCGTCGGCGATTTGCTTCAACTTCACATCAGCGAATACTCGACAACTAGGTTTGGCGGTTGTTACCATTGGAGGTTGCCGGCGATGCATATCTTGGGCCTCTGGGAAACGGTTATCGTCAACCCCATCACCAACAAATCTCTCTGGCAGGTAAGTATGGTGGGCATGGCGGGAGAAAGACTCCCTTGACCACTCCCTGACCATGATGCTGGTGGTTGGTAGCCGGTGCAGCTTGTTCAAGTTGGCCGTCGATAGTCTAGAGACAACTAAAGACACTCAAAGGGCAACTGGCCAAGCGTAAGCAGCTCAATAAGCGCAGAGCGAGAGCGTCGTCCAATGCCAGTCACTTTTGAGGATTACTCCTTCTCAATAAATCGAAATTTCGTGTTGCCGTGTGGCCGGCTTGCGGGTAATCGTCCAGGAGTTGAACTAGAAAGATTGTTTCGTGGCCAGCAGTACTGTAGATCTATAGACCCAATGGATAGTGAAGGGTCTAACAGAGCTTGTAGCACTGGAACATGTCGTAATAGATGGCTGATAAGGCGATGTATAGCAAAAGCAACGTAGTTGCGCTCCCAACGTTGCTTTGGATGGTTGCGACTCGGACAGCAGTTATAACGATTAGCCAAAGATATATACTGTCAAAGAACAGTCTTGTCAAAAGTCTCCAGCAATACGGAAATTGAAGTTAATAGACAAGGGATGGGTGAAGAAACACGTCGGCCTTGGTAACTTTGCCTCAAGCTAGACCTCTCCGGTGTGATCGCCGGGTGTGATGCGGCTCAGGTCGAGTGTTGGAGATGGGTTCGGGAATAGTCTGGGGGTGGTGATTGGAGTAGTAGTGTGTGTGTGTGTGTGCCAGGGGACACAATCAGAAAAGATGAATATCGCCAATTCCAGAACGGTGGGGTTTGCTTGCCAGAGCCGGGTGATCTGATAAAGCTGGTCGCGAGAAAAGAAGCCCTCGCAGTCTTGGGAATTTGCGATGCTTCTCCAGGTAGGATATGCCGGACCAAACTTTGATCGGTGCGAGGAGCTGCTCGTCAAGGGTCGAGTTTTGCTGGGTTTCTATGTTGTTGACTATATCCAGCCAAAGTGAAAGGCCAGGTGAAGCATAAGTCTACCGTATCGTGAACAGGTGAGAAGTCAGAATCGTCTTGTATGTGAGGAGAAAACTCAAGCTCCAGCTCCAGCGTCGCAGTCTGCAAAAGGTGGTCCAGTCCAGGGCTTCCTGAAGTAACAGCCGTCCCTCGTCTCAAGAGAAGAAATATTGATCAGTCTTGGTCGAAGCCAAAATAGTGATGCTGTCTTTGCGGAGGAGGAATTGAGAATCAGTGGTACGATGGCTAGTTATGGTAGTGGCGTAAAGTTGAAGTGGGCGACAGATTTCCAATGTTGATAGAAGAGGATGAAGTTGATATGACAAGGTTACAGAGCTGGGACAGATGCAAAGCCGGGGAACGAAGGACAAGTCAAGGTAGGTCCCCGCACTGCCTTGAATAGATGGATGTTGTCTCTCTTCTCAAATATTTAGTTCCGGGGGAGACAGCTTCCCGTGCCGTTTCTATCCCAGGAAGGGCGTCTCTCAATCAGCGAAGGAGAAGAGAGGATTACAGACACCTGTTGAATGTATTAGAATGGAAACAGATAGCAGGGACCGGCTTGCTTCAAAGTGCATACACGCATACACACCAGATGAGCAGGAGGGATCAAGAACCAATGCTTGATACCTGTATCCGTAGGTAGCAGTGTGTAAGTCTCCGATCTCAGGCCGTGAGTACCAGGTATCCGTCTGGTCAAAGGGTGGAGGAGGGTGGAGGGGTCAGAGGAGAAAAGGGGGTGCGAATGAACAACTTTCAAAAGAATTTACATAGTACGAAATGGAATACCCAGCTGTGGTGGCAGCAGCTCGACAAGAAGAGACATTCAGCTATCGCCCGGGCCAAGGAGCCAAGGGTGGGAGAAAGGCAGGGAGCAGAGTAAGGGCCCTCATCGTCAATGTCGCACAGTACGGGGTTGAGAAAGTATGGCGCTAGCCAGTCAAGGCTAAGACAGTCTTAATTCGAGCTGTATGGGACAGCATGTATGCCAATCCCATGATCCACCGAGCTGGCTCATGTCAAGGGTGTCGAGGAGAAGAGACAACGGTTGGCCCACGCTTAGCTCCGACGCCCCCACAAGCGGATGGATCTGAATGTGGTTTTAGGAGGGACAGGGCACCGATGCGAAATAGTATCAAATCAGATGCGATTCTCCAAGATGAGATTTACATGGTTTCGTATGCTGTTGACATGACAAGCTGAAAACCTTGAGTTTGTGTGTACACAGCCATCTTCTGGACTCGCTACTTGAGAGTCAGATTGATGATCCAGCAATGAGATGCCCTACTCCTAGCTTTGAGCCCATAAGAAGGGACTCAACCGGCTTGGGAGACAGGGATTATGCTAACGACGGCTGAAATGGTGGGCCCCAGAGAGAGGCTCCAATCAATAGTTGCTCGAAGGACCAAAAATTCAAGAAAAGAGCAAAAAGCAATGCTATGAGCGAGACGCATGGCTGAGGCGATTAAGACAGTACTTTATGCTAAAGTGAGACACAGAAGGTGATTAGGGCGGTCTTCGAACCAGCCAGAAACACCAAAGAGATCCAGTAGTGCTTAGATTGACTGGCTGTGTGTCCGGATACGCGGCCGTTTTGCATCATTTATGTGAGTCTCGTTTCTTTTTTTTTTTTGCTTTTTATCCAGCGGCGGTTTTGAATTTCAAGGCTAGAGAGAAGTTTGTGGTTGTATACCGTGCAAGAGTTGTTTGCCAGCCATGGCTCATGGGTAACCGAAAGTCTGAAGCGATTTAGCAAAACGTTGTCTGTCGCTTCTAATAGACGTAGGCAAATGCCAAGTCGCTGATTTGATGCGGTGAGTGGGAATGGTAATCTGATGTGCCATTCTCCAGAATTCGGGGCGGGGACTATTCGAAGTGCCTTAGCGAGGTTGCTGTGCGTCTGCTGTGTTTGTTCTATCCTGTGCCAGGAACGGTTCGGACAAGAAATGGATCTCGACTCTTATGCAGCTGGCTGCTGTACAGTACATTGTAAATGGTACCTCTGCATGTTTAACAGCCGATGTCAGTTATGATAAGCCTGAGAATGATTAGGATTTGTGTTTGTTTCCTTCCCTGTAGCCGTAGCCTGTAGGCATTCACAGCCAGCCAGGTCGATCACATCATTGCCGTGTCTTGCCTTTGCATCTTTTGTTGGCTTGAGCCTTGAAAGTTGAAGAGATGTGCCCGCTGGCCAGCCAGCCACCAACTGACAAAACCATGAGGTCGATTACTGGATTTGTCTCGATGGTCATGATGGGTCTGCTCTGTGAATCGTGTTTTAGGGTCATGGGCTTAAGAAGCCTTTCTCAAAACGTGCAACCCTGCAGGACTGGCTCATACACTATCGCCTAATGCAGCATCTTACAGCCAGCGGCAGTAGGACAGTGCAATACCGGAGCTGTATCCGTACAGTACCGACCGTACTGAAGTTGTATGCAGATGCAGATGCAGGCGTAGGTGCAGGAGCAGGAGCAGGCGCTGCAGACGAGAGTTGACCATCATGAGCCCCCCGGGCGAGATCTCAGATCAGTTACGCTTGGGCACTTTGTAGAAAATGACGGCGACAGCTTGAACGATGAAACTAAAATCCTGTGGCGTCCTTGGATTAAGTTTCGGCCCATTGTTTATAGCTCCTCTGACCAATCGCGTGACAAGCCTGCGTTGTTTGCTCCAAAAAAGGTGGGTGGCCCAAGTTCCTGCCAAAAGGTGCCTGGGCCTGGCGCGCTGGACTAAGGTAGGTTGGGGCCTAAGACTAAGACAGGTCAGGTCAGGACCAGGCTCCCTGCCCTGAACCTAGACCTGGACCTGGACCTGGACCTGCTCGGACCTGAACAACCACCCAAACCTACCAACAGGGAAGTTTGTTCCTGCAAAGCAACCTAGAAACATCCATCGGGAGGCGGTTCATACCTCTAGGCATTGACTAATTGACTGATTTAGCTTGTGGCTTGTTCGCTTGCTCGCTTGTGTGGTGAGGAAAGAACGGACGGCACGAAAAAATCGTTATTGCCGAGAGACAAGTGCTTACCTTGCCACTCACTTACGTGACTTAGGTACCCCAGTGAAATTCCAGAGATGGCCGCCTGATGGGCCATATCCGGATCTCCATATCCAGACATACAACTTCAGAGACATCACCACAACCGAAACATACCTACGGATATTTCGCTACAAATTGGGTACAGTATCCGTTGCGACGCCCGCAATCCAACCACTATCACAGCGATACCTACTGTGTTGCATGTTTTCGTTCAGGAAATCTACAATTCAAAGGAAGAATCAGCATCAACAGTCTAAATTGGCTTATTCGCGCTAATTGACCAACTTAGGTTCTCGGCCGAACCCGACCTCTACTGTACCAAGCTTGACCTAGACTTTGGACGATGCAATGGCGGGACGCGAGCGGTACGGCTCGGCTCCTCTATTAGCCTTGCAACCTGCAGTCTGTGTCAGTGGAGGTTGACCCCATCAGCCAGATCCGCTCGCATGGCGTATGTATTGTCGCTAACTTGAAATGAGAGAGAAGAGAGAAAGACAAGGGAGAAAAACTGTTGCTCCAACCCATCCCACCAACCCAAATTGTTCTTGGCAACACAACATTTGCTGCTATTCACTACTTAGCTATCTCTACATGGAGAACCCCTACAAGGTTTGTCCAACAGAACTCGCGAGCTGCAACTCCTGCACAGTCAGCGGAGAATGAATCTCACTCAAAATGTCTTGTATGCAGCTTCTCCAATGAGCAACGCGAAACGAGTACAAAATCAACTCCAATCAAGGACTTCCGCGACAGCCAATATCACAGCTTTGCTATATTCTTTTCATAGCATCAATTGAAGCGCTGACTATCACAGAGCTACAGAGGTTTTGCCAGTCATCAGTTTACAGTACCAGTCCACACACAGGGGGTCAGTGGCAGCTCCATCAACAGGGAGCGGGAAGCGCACACACACACACACACACATACAGTTATACACACACACACACACACACATACAGTTATACACACACACACACACGTCTGCGACCTCGTTAGGCGATCCCAAGGCATCGGCTGCAAGAGCAAGGATTGCACAGTGCGTCAGCCACCAATTTTGGCCCATGAACGGCTTTTGCTCTGCTTGCATGGATGGAGTGTAGAAGCGCATATCACCACAAACTTAGTCAGGCAAAAGCGAACTTGACCCAAGAGCCGAATTATGAGCTCACAAAGATGTAGCTATCCAACAGACGCGGATGAAAACCAAACCTCGGTAGCCGGCATCTATCATACTGGGGCAGAAAGGATCAAGTACTCTCTAGGTATGGAGCTCGCGGCGAATTTATTACTGTGAATGCTTTTTGCTGGGGCAGCGGGGATTGACAAGCCCTTTCCAAGCCATGCTCATCAGCCAGCCTTGTGTGTAAGTGAAAATAACGTTCTCTCTTCGCCCTGACAATCTTGACCTAATAGAGGTAGCCCATCGGCATTAGAGAGAGAAAGGTCGGCCGCAGGAAAGCTGCCGCGCTCATCACACTGCAGCCGCAACATTTCCTCGCTTCGAACATGTGTTCAGAAGCAATTATAGATTCCTTGAGGAAACTGCACTAGTTTCTCATTTCTGTGAGGAATGAGACAAATATGTTTGTTTGTTCAGTTGATGCCAAATACGGAGTACTTGACGACCTTTTCGCCTTTCCATGTCTCAGAACTGCAGAGCAACCCCGCATGGGTAATCCACGAGGCGTCTCGCCCATCAAGAAGAAACAGGCCATAGTCGTTATCACAACATTGCTGGGCGCTCGCTGGGGCGGTAATTACCTAGTCAATACTACCGGCAACCATCCGCACTGTCCTAGAAGCTTTCGGACTGATGCCCCCACGCTTTCCGCTATGTTGCCTTTCCTCACGGATATTGTCTGTACCAAGCTTGAAGCCAAGCTTAGCGAATGCAACTAACGTTAGATATTCCTTGTCGACAGCAGCAGAAGGGCTCAACGTCATCGGCTTCTTGTCGATCTCTTGTCCGTTCCTTCTGGAAACTCTACTTCGCGATCATGTATTGATTGGTCGTGTCCCTCTTAAGCTTCGTTATCTTGACCGCATAGGGACAGCAGGTCGTATCGAAGCACAACCATCATGTAATGTCCATGAATAGGTTTCATGGTTTCAGATCGAAGCATCAGTCGCTAATCAGCAAATGCCTTGATGCGGCTCGGCCACGCTTCCTGACACCCCAAGCTTCGACTCTGGCTTTCGAGTCTGTCATCAACCAATTACCATAGCTCTATTGACCAGTACTGTACAATACGAATATGCAGTATCAACGAGGACTTCACATCTCGAGATAATCCAAAGAGTCAAAGATCAGGCCTTGGGGATTTTTCAGCATCCTCAATATTATCACGAACACCATATATCAAGCACAGTACATACTTCAGCGCGCTTGAAGCGACGATAGAACTTTTGTTTGTCAAGTTCCTATTACCTACTGACCTCATGAGGGCTCAACAACGCACCATACGAATTACCCAGGCATATCGGGTTGAACTCCGCCCGCCCCATTCCTCATCTCCTACATATGCACTATCCATTTCGTAATGATCCCCTGTCTCCCTCCCCAAGCTTGGATCCGGAGATGGAAAAGACAATTTCAACCTCTGAATCTCATAACGGCTCTTGGCGAGTCAGGCTTTTCATCACGGGTTATCACCCCTGGAACCATCATCTGCAGCGCTTCCCACATCAGTTGAACTCACCCAAATAGGTCATGATTCGCTTAACAAAGGGTGCTGGTTTGCTCACTGTGCTTTTGATGGCGCACGTGTCTCGCTTCTCCCATCCTTTTGAGATATGGGCGCTAGTTATTTGCGAGGATTATTCAGCGTATTATCGCGTATCGCTATCATGTCGAATAGACGCCGATCAGGAATAGACTCGCAGCACAGGCTTGGAGTCTAGCTCTCCTTCAGAGTAACTCAACGGCAGTATCAGGTTCGCATCAACCATGACTGACAGAAGAAAACATATTTGTGTTTCCAAATGTCCCTTCATACAAACTTAGCCACCGCCCCAACTCGTGAGAAACGCTCATTCGACGCTTTACGATTGCCACTACCGCGTCTACGATAATATTATCTGTTGGCTTACACGAGCGACCTTCGCTTGACGCGTAACCAACTAGCAGTGCCAGGGCCCAAGACAACACACAGACCGCCGAAGTTATGGACCCTGACAGCAATGTCATGGTCCTCAATATCGGAGACGGCTCCAGAGCTCTATCTTGGAGTTTAGAAGCCGTCTCAAGAGATAACTGCTCTTGACAGCGTTATTACATAGTTATTACCGTCCGCCGTGTTACACGCACTGCTCGGTTCACTCATGCGATTTTCCCGACCCCATGCATATTGTTCTATGGCTACCCCAGTATGTAACGTGTCAAGTCTTCCTTGTCACTTCGATGCTTCATCAGATTTGTCTGCGGGCACCTTCAAGGGGTATGTATCCCTGCTAGGGGGTATATAAAAAAAACGAGAATCGATTTGGCAGCAGATCGGCGGATTTTAGAGTAAACAATTCTCTTTATTTTTGATACCCGGGGACCCTGCCACCTCACCACTCCATCTCGTCCTGTCCCCTTGTCACCGGGGATAAGCCAACATGAGCTGCGGCGCACGGCCGCTCTGCTTAGCCATCCCCATCCTGCCATCCACCGTCAGCGTAGGCTTCTCAATCCAGTGGCTCGCAAGATATGCTGTTGTTGATGCGTCGTCGCGGAGACTATGTGCCTCTCGGCCACTTGAGGCAATGAACGAATGCATGTTGCATTGCACAGCCAATGAAGTAAGCAAAAACCTCTTCTCTCTTATATTTCGCAACTTTTTACGTTTATATACAATTTCAATTACGACAGCTCCAGTACTATGCGTCTGTCTATTCAAGTTCCAGGCCAGCCTGCTTCATAAGCCCGTAGAAAACACCTTGCTTCTTAAAAAGCTCGGCCGGACTATCAAACTCGACCACTTCACCCTTGTCGAGCACCACCACACGATCGCTGTCCAGGATGGTGTTGAGACGATGGGCGACAGTGATAATGGTGCGGTTAGCGAATAGGGGTGATCGGAGGGTGCTCTGCAGCATGGCGTCGGTCTCAACATCAACAGCGGCGGTAGCCTCGTCTAGGACCAGGATGTTGGACGGAGTGAGCATTGCGCGAGCGAGTGAGACGAGTTGCCTCTGACCTTGAGAAAGGTTGGAGCCTGTAAAGCGACATGTTAGCAGTTGAACATGTGAAAAGTTGTGACGTGAATAAGCCTGTATTTCCAAGGCCCGGGTTGCTGGTGCTGCTCAAAAAGGCGCAGACCACGGGACTTCATCTTCATGCGAGGCGCACATTTGAGCACATCTCTTGTCTTCAAAATGGCTGCAGAAAAGAGACTGCTCATTATCGTCGGCAAGGGCCAGATGTTCGTGCACACCACATCCGATGAAGCCATAGATGTTGAACCAGATGCTCGGGTGACCGGTGAGGGATATCGCAGACCGGTCAAGAAATGCCGACAGAAAGCGAGCACATTTGCCGTGCGTCACGTCAACTTACCTCCTTCGTTAATCTTGGCCTCCAACCCACCATCCATGCTCGAAACGTGGTCCTTCAATCGTGCGTGCTCTATAGGGCTATATGTCAGCAAATGCCACACAATGTCTGCTGACAAAACATTCGCTTGGCTAAGCAGCGCAATGGGTGCAGTAGGGTTGCAATGTTGTGATTTACTTACCGAGTACACTCCAAAGTTCAGTGTCATCGTGGACATGGCCAGGATCGAGGTTATCACGGACGGTGCCCTCAAAGAGCGCTGCATCTTGTGGAATAATGGCTAGCCTTCGGCGCAGATCAAGTAGACCGATGGAAGACGTATCGACGTTATCAATGCCGATATGACCCGTTGCCGGTTCAATGAGACGGAATAGAGCGAGGGTCAGAGATGACTTGCCCGCACCAGTGCGACCGACGACGCCGATCTTCTCATGCGACTTGATGTCAAGGCTGATATTCTTGAGCACCAAATCCAGACCCTCACGGTAACGGGTACTGTAGTTGACGAAATCAACCTCGCCCTTAGCAGGCCAGGAGACGGAAGGTCGGTTCTTAGCGACGATCTCGGGTGCCTCACTAGGTAGGGCTGCATACTCAAGGACACGCTCTACCGATACGATGTTGGTCTCGACCTCCACAGTCTGGCGAACGATCCAATTGAGCGAAGTTGTAATCTGCAGGGCGTATGACATGGCAAGGCCGACAACACCGGACTTGATCGGGTGCTTGCCAGTGACAGCGATAATAGCGAGGCCAGCGGCAGCCAGAATGACTATAGCACCAATGAACTCCAGGCGAACGGCGAGCCAACGGTTGGCGCTGATGGAAGGGAAGTAAGCACGGAGATTGGCATCAACCCGCCATTCGTTCTCAAGCTCGAATCGCTGCTGCTGCCGGTACGCCCGAATGGTGGAGATACCTCCGAGAGACTCCTGGAAGTGTGCATAGATAGGGCTACGGCTCACGCTGTCAAGTCGCTTGAGCTCACGAGATGTTCGGAGGTAGTATCTCTGGATGTAGTAGTAAGTCAGGGCAAGCGGAATGATCAAGGCGACGAAAGCTGGTGTGGCGAAGGAGATAACGACCAAGGTGAAGCCTGATTTAGCAGCATTGACAAAGAGCATGTTGAAAGTTCTGGCTAGAACCTCATCAACGCGGTAGATATCGCTGTCAATCGTCAGTATTGATATATGAGGATCAAGGTTGTTGACTCACCTAGAGAATCGGTTCAGGATACGTCCAGCAGGGGTAGTATCAAAGAAGGACATGGGAGAACGGAAGATAGCGTTAGCCATACGCTCATGAAGCTTTCGGGATGCCTGTTTTTAGAGTCAGTGTTTGTACTCGAGCTAATGATAGGTGATACGAACCTCGATGGAACAGAAAATCCAGAGAATGAGGGTCTGCATGACAGTGAGAGCGGAGGCTCCAATACCAAAAGCGAAGTAGATGCCAATATACTTGCCGACATGGTCGTTCGCGTGCGAATATTGATTTTGTTCGGACCACTCCTTAAGCCAGTAATTGCCACCAATGCTGGCAGCCTGCGAAGCAAGAAGCATGAATAGGTACAGAGCAACAGCATATAAGTTGTTCATCTTGGCGTATTCACCGTAGACAGACCACTTGACCTTGCCTTGTTCCAAGTGCTCCTTGGTCTGCTTGGTCTTGGAAGAACCGCCGACCTCCTCATCTGTCAGCTTGCCTCGGGGACCACTGAAGCTTGCAGTGCTGGCACGACGAAGAGTTGCCATGCTGCTTGAACGAGGCTTAGCTCCGGCGCCAGTCTTAATGGGGGCCATCTCGGGGACTTGTTCCTGAGCCTCTTCAAGCTCTTCCTTGGCCTGGCTGGAGTCGGGCTCGATGATTGTAGCGGCCTTGCTGCTTGAGGCGCTGGAGCTAGGTTCGCTGCTGGCATTACCAGATTCGTGCCCTGCTGTCTTTAGAAGCTCGGCAACAAGACCCTTTTGAGCAACCAGTTCCTTGTATGTTCCTCGTTCAATGATCTGGCCATCCTTAAGTAAAGACACGTAACTAGCCTGGCGGAGAACAGCGATAGCGTTAGTGGCAAGAATGCGAGTCTTTGAAGCAAGAAGGCCGCGAGTTCCGAGGACGTTGTCGATAATATGACGGCCAACATGAGAATCAACAGCGGATAGAACATCATCAAGCAGGTAGATATCGGCACGGGCATAAACAGCACGGGCCAGTGAGACACGAGCCTTCTGGCCACCGCTTAGAGAGATACCTCGTTCACCAACAACAGTCTCATCTCCATCTGGAAGCTGCGCAAAATCGTCAACCAGGGCACATGCATGTACAGTCTTCTCGTAGAACTCGGCGTCGTATTTGTAACCGAAGATAATGTTCTCCTTGACAGTGGCATTGAGGATCCAAGTTTGTTGGGAGGCATAGGCGACAGTTCCTCGCACTTCAACATTACCCTTAACCTTCCACATATCACCAAGGATGCTCTGGAGGAAAGACGACTTGCCAGCACCAACACGACCAACGACGCAAGAGAGCTCTCCCTTGTACGCGGTGTAATTGATATCGGTGAGGGCGGACTTATCCTCGTGGCGGCTCCATGAGAATGTACCCTCACGGATAATGACACTTTCCTCGCCATGTTGCTCAGGGGCAGGCTTAATGGTAATGGCGTCAGGTTGAAGTTCTTCAGCAGTGAGAAAGCTGGTAAGACGTCCAATGGCGACAGAGGCTTCGACGATGGATGTAATGACCATAGGAAGGATGGCAAGAGGGAAGGTCAGGAGGTTGAACAAGGCCAATGCAGGGAAGACGATGTCGGTGGTGAGCGGTTTGTCCTGAGTCAGAACGAAGACGGTGAAGGTCGAGCAGGACACGAAGAAAGGCGCGGTGGTCCAGGTGAAGTTGGCAAAAGCCTGAGTAGCACCAATCTTTCGCAAGTTCTTGAGTTCTTGCTCGTTTCGAACGAAGTTGAGCTTGTTCATGAAAGCAGAACCCCAAGCATACAGCTTGATACTCTTCATGTTGTTAATAATCTCGTTGATCAAACGGCTTCTGGCGTCCTTGTTCTTCATCTGCTCCTTCTGCATGTTCCTCATAATGCGAGCTACGAATCCTTGGATCGGCATCATAACGATCATGACAACAATACCCGCCATCATAGACCAGCCGACCAGGTTGTACAGAGAGATCATGCAGATGATGATCTGGAATGGCGCGGACCAGATTTGCTGAGCGAACTGGGTGAGGTCCTGCAGACGCTGACCATCGACGGCCATGTAATTCACAATGTCGCCGGTAGTCTTTGAGGCTCGGCCCTCGCTGGAGAGGCGTAGGGACTTGCGGTAGATGGCTGAGGACAGACCACCCTTGATGCGCATTCCCGTCACGAAAGCAAGCTGGAAGTACTGATGAACCATGGTAGTTTGCAGAACTGCACAGGCGAACATAGCCAATGCGATAGCAGCACCCTTGATGATAGGCTGGGGGGCATTGCCTTTCTCTCTCTCCTCTTTCTCGTAGGACTTCACAAACGAGATGAGAAGCCGAAGCAGCTGGGGCTGAATGTATTGGGATACGTCATTTGCGATCTTGAAGATTGCAGCAACGCAATACGGGCCGCCATATGCCTTGAACAAAACTCTCCACAGCGAAGGACTTTTGCGATGTTCCAACTCGTACTGCCAAGCTTGGTCGAAGCGCGCTCCAGTGGTCTTGGTCTGGTCGTCCTTGGCAAGGGCCCAGAGGTCATCTTCGGTCAAATACACCCTGTAACCATATTGCATCATTGGTGTCATCCAGGAGAAAGCAAGTTGAGAGAAGGCGTTGGCGTATTCGACGGGGCATTCCTCCTCTTCTTCAATGGCTTCATATCCACTTGGGCCAGATGTCCGAGGCCACAGCCACTCTACGAGGAATTCAACAAGAGACAGCCCAACTCCGACGCAGTAAATGATAAAGTATGGCAGGTTGGAGTTGTAGATTTGTTGCGAGATAAGAGATCGGAGCTTGACGCCGAAGGAGATCAAGAGGAAAAGCCAGTAGAAGAGGGCGACGCCGCTGGGGTATCGAATGCGCGAATGTTCAATCCACTGGATAGCGAAGACAACAAGTAGCGACAGGATAGTCAAAAAGGTTGTTAAAACTCGGAAATCGCCGTACCAAATATGAGGCATGTACACGATTTGCACGACAAGCTGAGCAATGACGTCGACGATGATGACGGCGAGGAGGGACTAGAAACAATAAGTCAGCTCAATTGAACGAGAGAAAGGCAGAACCTAGTCGCAGTGTAGTTTACCTGCTTGATGTAGAAGTGCGCATTCTTGGTTTGTCCGCCCTGCTTCTGCTTCTTGACCAGTAGCCACCAAACAGCAAGCGATCCAAACAAAAGACCAAAAACAGATACAGCGGCGATCCAGACGTCAATAAAACAAGACGTAAAATCATAGCGATGGGGACTCAGAGGACCCCATCCTTCTGAATTTCCACATAGAGGTTGCTTGAAGGGGCCTGTGGTGAAGTAATTCGCACCAAGCTCCCGCAGCGGACGAAAGCCAGTGAACGAGCCCGTCTCAAAGAGAACCTGTTGCTCGCTGTAGAGAGCCATTGTTGGAGAGGTTGTTTCTTAGAGAGTTCGAGGTATCGAAGAGGTCTCGCGCAACAGTCACCTCATGCTAGAGGGACGTGTCGGATGGTTCGTAAGGCGACAGAGGCGATGGCGCGTCCAGGCGATGGTGACGGTGACGGTGATGGGATAAGATTTTGGAACCTTAGCTTAGCTCGGGAAGCTCGCGCCGGTCGACGTCAGTGCGACTGCCGAGTATCGGAAACAGCTCGGAAGATAGAGGCAGTCTCGGAACAGACAAAACAAGATCCAAATCCGAATCCGGTCACCTCAGAGCGAGTGGTGAAGAAGGGGAAAAGAGGTTGAAAAAGCTCTGTCCGACTTCCGTCAAAGAGTACGAATATGACAGGCAGAATCTCGTCGAATTGGCCGGCCCTGGTCGTGGTTGGTAAGCTGGTCCCCAGAATTTTGCTGCAAATCCTACTTACGCGAACACCCAAGCATGCACTAATAATGCGACTCTATGCACTAACACTAACGAGGCCAGGTTCAGTTCCAGGTTGCTTGGTGGGGTTGCTTACTGATATCATGGAGATAGGACTTAGGTGAATTGAAGTCATCTTACCCTGGAGCAGACAGTTTGTGTTTGGAGATTTTATTTGTTTTGTGCTACTGAACAGCTATGTATGCTTATTGGCTTTCTTTGTATCGTGATCATGTAATAGAACACACATATTTCTTGTGCGACTGTTCATTTGTAATGTTCCTTTCTGGTCGCATGATTGTCCATCTACACAATCAAACAAACTCAGCCGGTACGAGACATCACCTCATTTCTCAACCACTCAATCACAGTCTTGGAGAGCCACTCCTGCGCCTTGGGCTGATCAACGGTATGGCTTGCGCCAGGAATCAGCCCCGACAACCGACTGACGGCCGGGTTCAGTGCCTTATACTTTTCGTTACTCGCAGCCTGGTCAATGCGTTCTGGGACATATTCGTCTTCGGCCGAGTGTAGAACTAGTACTGGCTTCTCGAATCGAGACCAATTTCGTTCAAGGACTTCGTCGGGGAGGTCTGATGAGAAATAATCATCATCACCACTGATGAATCATTAGTTTGTGATATTGTTGTTAGGTGAGAAGCCATTAATACATACCCTTTGCTGGCCAGAGACTGGAACCGATACGCCGAGATGGGAGCTCCCAGAACCGCAGGAATCATATCAAAAGGCATGCAATCACCACCCTTGCCCTCAGAAATCATCTTCGCTGCGAGATCAAGACTCGGTTGAGGATCAGGAAAGATCAAGTCCAGCGTCTCCCGATCCGATACCGGACCTTGCAGAACAAAGCCATCCACAGGCTCATTGTTGTGCTTGGCGTAGTTGGCGTACTCAATACAGTCCTGCAATTGGTCAGAAAGGCTATAAAATATAGCGGAAAGGTATAATTACCTGGCAGCCAGTTGAGGAACCAAATAGAACGATTTTTTCCTTGCCAATTCCTCGAAGGTACTTGGCTAAAGCAGAGATGTCTTCCACATCGTTGGAGAGACTCGAAGTGCCAAAACCCGAGAAAGAGCTCCTCATGCGGAATTCAATGACAGAAAATCCTGGCTCTTTTGCCTCTTTTAGACGTTTGGCTAGAAGTCGGGCGTAAGGAACAGTGTGAGGTCCATCTGTAAGCCCACCGATGAAGACTATGGTATTAGGAGCTGAAGCCAGACCAATTTCGTAGGCAGCTGAGCCCCGGCACTTGGACTCAAAAGGATGAACGGTCACTTGGAAGGGACCTGAAGAAGCCATGGCTATAGCTGTTGCGAAGAATTATCGTGGTGTTGGGGAGCTCTGATGATTGTAACTGAAGAGGAGAGAGGAGAGCTTTGCTAGAGGTCTGATGAGGTATATAAGCTTCTTTCCTGAGCTGGTGCTGGGGGCCGTATTGTTGTCCACTTACAAAACAGTTCGCCAAGAAGCCTTAGGCTAAAAAGACAATATTGTTGTTTAGCGGTACCTGGTATGAGCTTCCTCATGATGGTTGCAGGCATTTGAACCCCAATGGGAGCTTGATAGTGGGTGCATTGCACAGTGCGAGGATGGCATCATAGGAGGGACAGAATGGGTTGAATGGACAAAGTGGTATTATTCCAAGGCATAGAAAATCACAAGTGAGTATTATTGTACGAATTGTAACTAGACTTGTATTTGGTTTTCAGGTGTCTGAAGCGTAATATAATCTGTCTTCTTGTTTCGAAGTTGCTATATTCAGGTTATTCAAGACTTAGGAATCTCACACTGTCTGCTCCAGCCAAACAGCCCTTTCCACTCACAACTGACCCCTCCACACTCCAATTTTGTCCCAATACACTAACAAACCAGGATCTCTTCATCGCCATACAGCTCTGATATAAGACAACTTCATCCTTTAAAATCTGTACGTTCTACCATACTTTCTGCGTACTCGCATTCGTGTTCGCTAATTTCTTGGCTCAGGTTTGAAGCTGTGGAGAACATGCATGAATAGACAAGTAGGAAGCGCTTCGCTTCATCAACCATGGAATCAACAACTAGCAGCCAGGAGAGGACCGAGTTCTTCCAAAGAGTAAGCCGCAATCCTGTATTCTTGAAGGATTGGACACTAACTGCAACTAGCTGAAACCATGTTGTGTCAAGATAAGCCAGTTGGCGATACGAGAGGCAGATGCACCATCGTCATCTAGAGAACTCGGCGAGCAGACAGGTCGCCTTCTGGAAATTCTCGACGAGCAAATCAGACGAAACCCACTAGCACTGGATGAGAAGTTATCTGAATATATCTTCTTTCCGCTTCATCACATCTTTCGCCAGATGGATCGATATCCCATGCCCTTGATTGAGAACTGCATCAAGACGCTGACAATTCTCATCACGCATGGCTGGAAGACGAAGATTTCTGCAGAACTCGTACGGCAGATTCTGAGCCTTTTCACTTTCATTATTGATGGGACACCTGGCTCTACTCCGACACGTCCCGTTGCTGAGGAGACTGTGCTGGAGGCTTTTCGTGGGTTGACAGCCCTTTTTAACACAGCCGGTCTATCCACCGCCGCGGCATCGGGACTCTCGGAGGCGGAGTCAATACCTGCTCTCGGACACAGCGTGACAGTTATGTTGAATGGAGTGGTAGATGGTGCAACGCCCCAGATCCAACAGGAAGCACTACGTGCCTTACAAGCTGTGTATCATACTGTGAAAGAACCGGCTGCGCTGGCTAGTTTCTTGCCTGGCACAGTATCCTTGTTGGCAAAAGTCACATCTTCATCCACTCGATACAAAAGCATCGTTTTAGCCAAATGCCTGGAGACAGTGAGTCTCGTGCTCACGAGTGTATTGGCTGATCTTCGAACGCGGTCTATACTCGCCAAGACCGAGACGGAACAAGAAGATGAAGTCGAAGATAACAAAATTCTCTCTCCAGCCTGGCTCAAAGCGAGCACTATACAAGTTAAGAAAGCGCTCTCAACGATAATGAAACTACGGTCTCATGATTCTGCCGAGGTTAGGAACGCCCTGAACAAGCTCTGTGTCACCATTCTAGATGAATGCCACAAGACGTTATCCAATTGCGCAAACATACTTGTCGAGACGGCAATGATGCTTGGCGAAACCGAGAACAAGGTATCCCTGACACAGACTAGTCTACAAGACCTTGTCAGTATCTATCCAGAACTCGGTGAAATAGTCAAAACGACAACATACAACTGGATGTCCAGCCTTTCACGACTGATGCAGTCAGCGGATGATGATGTGAAACGAGACGCGATACGGAACGTTCTGAAGGGCCTTGAGCTGCTCAAAGGGTTGCAAATACAATCGTCGACGCTTGACGAATCAATGTCGATCATGCTCCGGGATAGTGTTATATCTCTTATGCATGCATCGAAAACCTCGGAGACTAGCGTGAACATGGATGTGCGGCTGATAGACTCAGGAGAGACATCGGCAGAGCAGAAGGATGTACAGTACCAGCCTGTCTTATTGCCATCTGAATCTCAAAAGAAGCTTCGCAATGATATGACATCGCTTATTGCGTTCCTTGGTTCATCGTCTCAACAAGCGAGATTTGCGGGTAGCATGTTGGAACAAATTCAGGATTCTGACAACGCTGCTAGTCAAGTTGCAACTTTTTGGCTTTGCTTTCATCTTGTCAAGGCGAGCCACAAATCGTCTGATGAAGAGGAGATGTTCCTGAACTTTTCATCGGTAGCCGACCCCTCCCAGGATATTGACGCCATATTCAATGAACTTTACACAACCTCGGTGCAAATTCTTGACCGTCACACAGACATGGAACCTGTCGACTGGCGACTGGAAGCTTTGGCCTTGGAAGCTACCGCTTACACAGCACAAAGGTCAGGGGAGGCATTTCGCCCCGAGCTGATTGATGTCCTGTTTCCCATTGCAACGTTCCTGGGATCCAGCAACCCTGATCTGCAAAAGCATGCCATTGTCACATTGAACAGCATAGCAGCCTCTTGCGGATATGCCAACGTGTCAGAGCTCATTATTCAGAATGTGGACTACATGGTCAACTCGGTGTCCTTACGACTGGACAGCCTGGACATATCGACTGCCTCAATCAATGTCTTGACTATGATGATCCGACTCGCGGGCCCTCGACTGGTGCCCTATCTGGACGACGTCATAGAGTCTATATTTGGAGCGTTGGATAACTATCATGGATACCCGGTCTTCGTAGAGAATCTCTTCGTTGTGCTCAAGGAAGTGGTGAACCAAGGTGTTCGTTCAGATATGCTGTTGCTGGAACACCAGACAAGTTCAAAGCCAGATCATAGAAAAGTACACAAGAAGTCACCTGGTCTTACTGATCTCTTGGATGCTCTGGAAAAAAGGAAGCAACGGGCAACACTTGATGAGACGGAAACGGAAGAAGTGAAAGGCCACCCCAATATTCCATGGAAGGAGGAAAAGAGTGAAGGCGAAGGTGAAGGCGAAGGTGAGGGCGAAGAGGCAACGGATCCTCCCCCAGAACCAGAAAAACCACCGAACTCGCAAACGTACCAGCTCCTGATGAGAGTGGCAAATCTCACACAGCACTATCTCACATCACCGACACCAACGCTGCGAAGATCCTTGCTTGAGCTCCTGACAACCGCATCCACTGCTTTGGCTCCCGATGAAGAAGCGTTTTTGCCCCTTGTTAACTCGATCTGGCCAGTAGTGATCGACAGGCTGCATGACCCAGAAGCTTATATCGTGGTTGAGGCATGCCACGCTCTTGCTGGGCTTTGCGCTGCTGCGGGGGACTTCCTTAGCTCTCGGTTCAAGACAGATTGGGCAGACTGGCTTCGAGATTGGTGCCAAAAGGTTAAGCACCAAGCTTCCGCTTCACCGAGTAGAGCCAGACCCCGTGGGGAAGCTGGCACTACGCGGGGCAGAGAAAGCGACGATAGCCGAATCCTTCTACCCCTGAGAAATGGTGACACTCTAAGCGGAAGGCCCTTAACGCAAATAGTCGCACGATCTTCAGGTAGTCTGGGGAAGTTCGCGTCACCAGCGCGAGTTTGGGAGGGCACGGTTAAGCTGTTGACAGCTCTCGTGTCGCACGTCCAAATTGACGAGGAAATGTTTGATGACATCCTTGACCTACTCTCGGACGTTTTGGAACGAAACGTTGAAGTGCGGGAGGCATTGGAGGCTGTCAACGGGGACGCTGTGTGGCTGTCACGGTATGAGAGAGGGAATGTTGAATGGCTACCAACACCGCAAATGGACGGAGTGGAATTCACTCCCATGGCAATTTCTGAGTGACGGATGGATATTACGAAACTAGGCAGAAGGGAAATGAGACCAACCAATATCGACATGTCAATCATACCATTTTGGACAATGGAATGGCCAGAACCGGCACAAGAAATCAGCTACCTGCTATGTACGTAGTAGTGGTTTCTTGGGGTCAACATAGATACTAAGAGCGCCACCGGTCAAACCGTTCCTTGATCGCATCATGACAGACAGCAAATGTTTATGTGATGGCTTCACGTGGGATTCCTACACGAGGAGAGGCAGTGATACTGAAGCGCCAGCCGCTAGCGTGCCAAACGTGCTGTGGGGAAGAGAGAGGTCTAGATTCTGATGACGGCTCCGCAGTGGAAACATTGAGCATCTTCTCCGCACCCTATGTGTCATGACCTTCTTGAACGAGTTAGTTTTGAGAGGCTAATAATTGGAGTCGTTAGTGTTATGGATCACCCGAACGAACCAGGGAGAGTGAGATTACCCTCGAACCTCGTTTGACTCTACCCCAGAAATAGGATCAAGATGCTATGGAAACGATTTCGTAATGAAATCATCGGGTTGAGTGGTTTGATTCTACCCCAGAAACAAGATCAAGATGCTGCGCAATTGATTTCGTAATGGAATCAACAAGTCGAGCGTCTAGACTCAACAGTCTGGAGAATCCCCAGATTCTGAGCCTGGTCCTGGGGAGACCTCGTGGTGACCATTGCATCGTATCCATTTTCCCCAGAAAGCCAAGAGGATATAACGTAACGAAGCTGTTGATCAACTTGAGCCTCATTACTAGCTGGGCTGAATTGTCATTTTTTTCTCATGAGGGGAAATTCCAGCGTGAGGAGATTTCAAGCCACGATTTGATATGAGCGGCCCAATCAAGGAGATACCGAAGATATGAGCCATGAGAAAAATTCGATGTGGCCAGCTAAGAGATAGCGTTTCTCCCTGCCTGGCGGTCAAGCAGCTGAAAGAAAGCCAGCGGGAGAGGGGAAGAAAGTCTCCAAATTGCTAGTTGGCCCTAAGGCTGTTGGGACAAGGGTGCTGTTCCAGATACATGAATACCACCGAGGTCTGGGATTATCCAGAGCCAATGAGGGATATGCTGAGGGTAAGAGGAGGGCAGTCTGGAAGCTTTCTAGCCTGAGAACTAGCAGAGAGGTTTGCCACCCTCTTTGAGCGCGTGAGGGTGTCTTGGAACATGTGGGGAAGAACCCAAAGCAAGCCAAGGCCTCTCCAAGTTTTGCTTTGCTTTGCCTTGCTTTGCTCTCAGCTGCTGAAGGTTTGGAGGTTCTTGGCGATCTATTGGCATCGTATCGCCAAGTTCTGCAACACACCAAACGAAAGTCTTGTCTGCAGATCTCAAGGTCTGGGCAGCACTGGACCCGGACCCGAACATTTGGTTCACAATGACAACATGTGTCTTGTAATACGACACAAGTCATCACTTGATTACTACCACAGGGGGACAAGGGCCATGATGACGACCTTCCGAAAGAAGCTGAAAGTGCCAACGGGGCGGCCACTGAACAAGCGTTGCGTTGATTGCGGACGTGGCGTTGAAATGGTCATCACTCCGCGTTTGGAGCGCGTCTACCTCTCAAATGATACTGGCTGGCAATAAACTGTCTCCGAAAGTCAACGGAAAACTGCCGAGAGGTTTACTCGTAATTGGACGTTACATGGGTATGCAACACAACGCAATGCAACTTAATTCCAAAGGATTACAGTACATACAACAAGGATCTGACTCTGACACATAATATTTGGGTAGTATTTTCGAATAACCTTATCTTGAGGGAGGGTAACGAAAGAAACAACTCAGATTAATTGTTTACTGACTCGTTATCATTGGGTACTCTATCGACTATCTAACTATCTACGCTATCAAGATTAACATCAAACGACAGACGAGTTAAGCGCGGTATCGGCCGCCGTTGTCTTGACTTGACTTGGCCAGCGCGAGCCATGATAATTCGAGACCGAACCGGGCCGGTCAAAGTCGACATGATTCTCGGCTATGGGCCCTCTCGCCTTCGCCGAGAGATAGACAGGCAAAACCAAGACGGGAACGAGATAGGGGG